>VOQK01034217.1:0-13030 GCA_015052645.1 Benitochromis conjunctus
GAGCTAACTGAAGTGCACACGAATGAGAGTAAAAGCTGTCACTTGCATATGACATGTGGGTACACTTTATGCATGTATGTATGCATGCTATACATTTAAAATGACCAAGAAAAGACCTCTCACCACAAACTATAAGTCATCATAGAGATATGATGAAACAATAAAACATTAAAAGATGATAAATACATAAAAGGTTACCTTCTTATATAATACCAAAGACACTGTAAATAAGTATTGGAATTATTACAGGGATTTCTTCTTAGCAATTTGCCCTCAGACCTTTGTAAGCAGCCCAAATGGCTAAGGTCCCAGAGATGCGGGAAATGGACCAAGACAACAATGTTGTTGCCAGGGATGTTGCAGGCAGGCAGCATATCAACCTGCAGTATAAGCATTCAGCTTGCTGCCACAGGCTTGTTGTCATTCACATTCACATTCAAATAGAAAGTGCCCTAAGCTCCAGACCAGGATTGCATAACATGAGGGGTGTTTGGTTGTATTTAAAGTTCACTTACATAGAAACACATATATTCCTACACAAATACCCAGTATTAAGAGCTAACTTAAAAATAATGTGTTAATGTCTGAGTTGCAGTTATTAATGTAAGAAAACAGTATGTAACATGTGAGTGATGAGTCAGCATAGCAGTGGTGGTCAAAGGTAAGTGATTATTAAAGAAAATCAGTTCTGTTATTGGCAGGTGAACACATCACAAACAGCTCATTTAAGAATATTAAAGGTCATTATTACCTTTCTCCTCTGGCATTGTCACTCAGCTGTCAGCCCAAATGCGATATGCAGTTTTGTCCTTTGCTGATAATAATTACAGACAAAATCCCAGAAATCTGTTCAGAGTACACTGACAGTGTTGCGACACATCCTCTGTACACGCTGCAGCTCTGGTGAAATTACAGATGGAAGCAAAGAGTGAGCGTGCTGTCCGTCACTATCTGTGGAACGAGCAGTAGGTCATATGACTCTCTCGCTCTCTCTCTCTTTCTCACCTCTCTGAGGTATTGCAGCTATCTGTTATAAATAGAAGCATGTGGAGGTTTAAGAGAATGACACCTCTGAATGGTAATCTGTCACTGGGTGTGTCCCAGTCTTTCCAGTACACACCAAAATAGCTTCTGACAGCTCAGTGATAACCTACTGGTTTTCAGTCGGTTTGGTGGTAAAAGATGATGTTTAACAAATCAGTATTATTATATTATTATAGCATTCCCCACATATTTTTTAGGTTGGTGATAGATTTTCTGATTTTCTGATTTTTTTTTCCATTACTGCTCCTGCAGATTCATGTAACACTTACTTAGTACTAAGAGATCAATTACAAAAGTAACATAATTTCAGGGAAGAAAATATAAATAATCATGTTGTTTTATTATTATTTGATATAATTATTCATATTTGTTATTGTTTGAAATGTTATAACTTTATACCTAGGGTCTAAGCATCTTAAGCAATGTTGTGGTATCACACAGCTCCACAGTATTAGATCAAAGGCATTGTTTTTGTTATGCTTTGTTGCTAAAAAGCAAATGAAATAATGGACAGTCCATTGTTCATATCCAACTATTGTACATTGATCATCCACAACATACTGCCTGTGACGGTCCCCTTCCTGCCACCAAAATAGATCTGACCTGTCAGCGTTGTTTACAGCAATGTTTAGGTAGATGGTATGTCATAAGTAACCTCCAGGATGAAAGACTGCCAAGCAGATCATTGCATTGCATCGAGATAATGAATGTTAATCACTTTACCAGTCAATGGTGATGTGATGTTAATGTTGTGATCTGATCGGTCTACATAGGAGTAACGTTACAATTTCAAGTTTGACCTGGCAAATAAAAAGAGACTCACTATTACACTATTACTATAACAGCATTTAATGCAGCACCTGTGTTACAGGTCCAATAAAAAACGACATTTTCTAAAGATATCCCTGAGACTAGTGAAAATGAGGGGTTAGCTACTGTGCCATGTATTTAAAAGTTAAATCAAAGAATATCAATCAATCAGTTATAACAATACATACAGATAACATGCTATATAGATTTATAGGTACTGTAATAGAATATGTAATGGAATGGAATACTCATTTTTTTATATGTGTAAAAGTGTTAACAGAAGGCTAAGAGAAGGCTAATAAGATCCAATCGAGTTTCAGCTTTTGCATAAACGAAAAGGTTCCAGGGCTGATTTTGAGTTCAAATTAGACTCGCTGTATGCTGACAGAAACCCTGTGCTTTACTAGAAAATGTATGAGAATCAAAAGTTTATATTTTAATTAACTTTCTATAAAATCAGTCACAGAGAAGAAAAAATAATTTTATAGTTATATATAACTTATATTTCCAGCCACATGAGAGAACATTTCAGTTGGTTCATAAAGTTTCTTCTTCTTTAGTAATTTTCATAAAACGTGCAGAACGATGTTATTGACAGACCTACTACTGAAGCTAATTCACATTTAAGGTAAATGATTTGATTTCATATTTAACGGCTGAGATTTTCTGGTATTTGGAAACTGGCTTCAACCACAGTTAATCTGATTTGATATCTAATCAATATCCAAATAAGGATTGATTGCTGTTGAATCAAACCAGCTTTATAGAGAGACACATAGGGACAGAGCTAATGTACTGTACAGAAAGATAAATGGGCAAATAGTGTAAACATAGCATTAGGCTAGCACTATTGCTAATCAAGGGCATCTTAGATGAAATGTAGTTAGATGGTGATCTGAAACTTTAGCCTGCTTGACCTGCATAAACACTTATTAATGAGGCGTGAGGTTGGTTTCATGACTGATGATGTGTAGCCTGATTTACCTCTCTGAATGATGTTTCATGACTCCATGAACAATACTTACTCCCAAAACATAGTAGCTGCGTGATATAACTGAACAATGTATGCACAGTGTAAAAAAAACAATGAGGTCATTTTTTATTCAGCAGGTGTAGGGTCACCTTAGGATAATAGTAAGGATTTTGGACCTTCTCCATGTTCTGGACCCCCATAAAACAATGGCCACTTCCTCAGTGGTTAAGTAATCACTCATTAAGTACTAAACCAGGCGTTTATAATACAACACTGTGAGGACTCTTGGAGTTGTTGTTTATCAGGACATGTCCATCAATGTGCATATTATGTATATAACAAATATGTAGTACTGTTTTCTTCCATTTGCAGAATATCTCTAAAATTAAATACATCCTGTCTCAGAGTGATGCTGAAAAACTACTTCATGCATTTATTACGTCTAGGCTGGACTACTGTAATTCATTATTATCAGGATGTCCCAAAACCTGTTAAATCCAGAATCAAATTTAAAATAATTCTCATCAATAATCAGGAATAATCAGGTGCCATCTTATCCTGAAAACCTCATAGTACCATATCACCCCATTAGAGCACTTCACTCACAGACTGCAGCTTTACTTGTTGTTCCTACAGTATTTAAAAGTAGAATGGAAGCCAGAGACTTCAGCTTCCACACCCCTCTTCAGTTGAACCACGGTTCAGTATGGATTCAGGAAACATACACCTTCTCTACTTTAAGGCTAGGCTTAAAACTTTGGATCAGGTGACCCTGAATCCTCTCTTAGTTACACTGCAATAGATCTAGGCTGCTGGGGAGTTCCCTATGCACTGAGCGTGTCTTCTTCACTCACCTTTTTCACTTTCACTTCATTTAATCATTAGTTATTATTAATCTCTGGCTCTCTTCCACAGCGTGTATTTGTCCTGTCATCCTTCCCCCACCCCCAACTGGTCGCGGCCGCCGCTCCCTGAGACTGGTCCTGTTGGAGATTTTGTTCTATTGAAAGGGAGGTTTTCCTTCCCACTGTAACCAGAGCGCTTGCTCATAGGGGGTCATATGATTGTTGGGGTTTTCTCTGTTTTCTTTGTATTATTGTAATGTCTTTACCTTACAGTATAAAGCACCTTGAGACAATTGCTGCTGTGATTTGGTGCTACATAAAGAAAATTGAAACTGAATAATAACCTTTCTTAAGTTAATGTTTCTTAAGAGTTTAATGAATATTTTTCAAAACACCTCTACATCTTGCATCTGAGTTCTTAATTTGCAATAGTGACAGGCATTTTTAATGGTTTGAATCTTCTCTGGTGAGCTCCTGATTTTTCAGCAGTTCAGGTGGGAAACATTTTCATGTATCCCATAAATGACAATATTTCCTAGACTTTACATTTTTGCACCATCGAAAAGTCAAGATAAAATGTTCTGAGTGAAATGTTGTGACAGTTATGATAATAATGAATCAGTGTGACTTTTTTTGCATTGGACCGAGTTTATGATTGCAGCTTGCTAACCAAGCTAACTGGCATTAGCGGATTATCCTTTTATCCTGAGGTAAATTCTGGCTTCAAATAACCAACATGGCGGTGAAGGAAGTGTATTCATGAACAGTACACCAATTAAATTAAATGATATAAAAATGCTCTGTTCAGTTCTGTTCTTTTCCCCAGAAGATTCTTAGATCTCTCATTATTACCTCTGACTTTACAGCTACAACGGCACCTTAGAGTTTTACTGTATGGTGTTGCTTTCACTCTTCTGACCTGAGGACACTATCTAACCCCTTTGGTTGATGACATAATGCTTGCAAAACTGACAGCATTCCCATGAGCGTCATGAGAAGTGCTAATTAACAAATTTAGCATGCTGACATGCTACGGTCACATGGTGAACATTCTAAACATCTTGCTAACATCAACCAGCATGTTAGAACTAGCCCAGAGTGTCCTGCTTGACACTTTTTACCCTCCGTACTGCAGCATGCCAACCTTTTAAGAGTATTCAGTATTAGCTTAAAAACAACAATATCACTTGAACCCTGGTACATTGAGGACAAGCCCAGCATGCATTGAAATCCATGACATGACAGGTGAATTCCTGTCAAACCAGACCAGCATGAGGCCACAGAGGAGTTTATTTTAAAAAGTACCAAAAATAAAAGACAGGATGTACCAGAGGCCTGTATAACAACTGAGCACCCTGTCAGTGAGCGAGACATATGCCAGAGATGCTGAGCATTTAGCGTGGCCTCGTTTCTTCTATAACGTTTCCTTGATTTTTTCTCACAAATCTTTTAAACCTGCCTTCTTTCTTTCCCTGTCTTTTGAAGCTGTGATGGGTCATCACTGGAGCTCAGTAAATGGTAGAAAGCTTCAGGGCAACAGTGTGTATGGTGGACTGTGCCATGTGACTCAGCAGCAGGCACTGCTTGTGTGTCTGTGTTTATGTGAGAAAATACACAATATCTGCATTGCAAATCAGCCAGTACCACCTCTGCCAAGTGGCATCTACAACAAATTCAAAGGGAGACCAAGACAGAAAGTGCTACTGCATGCAAATGAGCCAAAATAATAAAGCCACAACACAATATACAGACACATAATGTTATTTATAAGGATCAAAATTCCAGATACGATAATAAAAATGCAACTTCACAGTTTTGTCATAGGAATTTATGCAGACTAAAGATATTATCATTACCCATCCAACAGAGAACGCCAGCAATCTGAGTTTATCTTTAAAATAAAAACAAAAACATTTCAGCAATCTTCACTGTACAAGTGGCTGCCAGGGCACTGATATAAATCCTTAAAAAGCAACTCAACAAGAGAACAAACTCAGCAACAACATAAAAAGAAAGAAGAAAAAAGAAACAGCTCAGCCTGTGGCATCTTTTGTAGCTTTGCCAGGATAAAGCACTAAAAGGCAAGAAGGCAGATATCTGCATCCTTGTTTCCTAAATGGAGAGTTAATGCATGAATTGGCTATGAGGATACTTTGGGTGAATTACTATTTAGACATAGCATCTTAACATTTCTATTTCAATTTGCTACAGGTGTCAAACAAGCAAACGCATATCTGATTTACATAAATCAAATAAATCAAGTCCATAAATGTGGTGGTTGATGGTCACCAACATGATTTTTCATTTTCACTTTTTTCATTTAAATAACTTTGACATTTTCTTAGTTCAAAACTACTGCTTTATAGTAGTTCTAAAATGTTTTAGGTCTTATCACCACACTCTAGAAGGAGGCGAGATGAATCTACCCAGTTCTAGCTAACTGACTTGCATTTGGCCCAAAAAATCCTGTGCAAGTACACAAGTCCTTCAAGCTATGCAAAATGCATGTCATGTACTTTTGCATTCTGGAGTGGGTTCAATGAAAATCTTCACATAACAGAAGTTATAACAGCAAGAGAAAGAATTTTTTTTTTGTTGCTTTCTGCTAACCAATTGCACTAAAGTCTAGCTTTTCTTCTTAATGACTAATTGCTTGCCTCAGGACTGCTAATGAGAACGCACTGAGTATGTTCAACATAGCTGGACATTCTTTTGGGGCCTATGAACCCAGTTTAGCATACCCGGGGTATCTGGTATCTGGTTTCACCTACCTACCCTATCCTGATTGCAATCAGCAATCAGGATAAGCAGTCACACAAAGCTTTTTATCATCTCACATAGCTAGCCGAGGGTTTCCCCTGCAGGTTCACGTGAAAAGGGGCGGCTGTAGCTGACCAATCACAATTATGGATAAGTGTGCTGGCAGCAGAGTGGCAAACCATATTAGAAAAATGGCAAGCAGTAAAACACAATACAGGTTTGAAAGCAAGACAGCTGCTGTAGACAAAGGAGCAGTGTCAGTGTGTGTGAAAGGAAATGTACTATACAGTAGTTTAGTATTAAAACTGCTGGATGAATTTGTTTGTTTGTGCACTTCAGCCTAGGACCTCACCATGTTGTCCAAATTTGATGCTGGGATATATGCATTTTTATGCCATTGACAGTCTGTGCATATAAAGCTTGCTACCAACATGTTACTAAAATGTTTACCTGTGTACCAGGTATGCAGAGAAGATATGGGAAAAACTGAGACAGCATTTGACCTTGACTTTAACTTTTCATTTTCCTAGATTTGTAACCACTTATATTACATATGAACAAGTATTTAATACTCTATGCTTCAGTGCTGTAACTCTAATAAGAAAGTGCTGGGTCAGTATATCAGAGGTTAATACCTGACTAGCTCAGCACTAAATTAAACTGTGCTATCATAAAGAGCTTCACATCAAAGGTTTAGATGACTATGAAACTGGAGGCACTGGAGGGGTAGATAAAAGATAAAGCTACAAGAAAGCCCACTGAGGGATCATAGAACCTCTTTCTTTCTGTCTGTAAATATGTGTGTAAGCACCCGTGTGTGCCTCTGCAATGCACCATCACTGCTGATTCAAAGTCCAACTCCCATTTATAAGGTTGAGTTAAACTACACTAAGAACAAAGTAGTTCACCTTTAGAAACCCAAAAGGTGTCTTTAAATGAAAAATGAAAAAAAGTATATAGGTGATGCACACATGCTCAGTATGATTGTTACCAGAAAAGCTCAGCCTAATTTTATTGCAATAAAGTTCATTCACAGGACTGAGTTTAACAATATAAGGAAGGGTTTTGTTGTTAATAAAACCTTCCCTCCAAGCTGACAGACATTAAGGCAAATGTGTGGTCAGTTTGTGGGGACAAGATGAAATGAGAAAAAAAAAACACAAGAAATATGGTGTCAAGTTTCACTAGACAGGTGCTTAACAGGAAACAGCAAAGAAAACAGCTGAAAATGTTCTGCGTGTGTTGTCCTTTTATCATGAGACATGATGAACAAACTCAAATTATGCGTTTTCAAAATTTAATAAACAATTGAAGGTCCTCTGTCCGGTAGTCCAGCCAAAGAAAGGGTTTCACTCCCTAGTGGACAAAGTTTTTATTTAAATTTGCTTGTAACATACATGTCTGTGAAGGTTCTCAGTCATCCAGGTCATCGTACTCTAAGGAGCTTGGAAAGAAAAGCGTCTGGAGTTCTTTAAGTTGCTTGAAGACGTTTCACCTCTCATCCGAGAAGCTTGTAACATACAGAAACTTCAGTACGACAAACTCAGAGTATTGGAAATCTGGTTGCTGATGTACAAAAACTCTGCTAAAGGTTTTCCCACAAACACAATTGAAAATCCTTGTGAATACACAAAGGGCATTTAAAATGAATGAATCCAAATTACAGTGCAGATAGTTAGAAATCTGTGGGCTTCAAACCCAAGCCAAAATCCCTAATCAGGAACAGGGGTTTTCACAGACTGTGTAATAATCCATATTTAGCATAGTGCCTGTTAAGATTTCTCATGGAATTTTAGTTTTAAGTCAAGTCTACCTGGATACAGCATACTAGATAACCCAATATTTCTTATTTTGTGTATTTGTATACTGGAATTTGGAGATCTGTAGTATATATCTGTTAAAGTGGATGAATGGGTAGAAATTTAACAATACCATTTAGCATCTTAACTTCCAAGGTCACAATCACGCTAATCTGGGTTACAGATTAGAGTGACTGACTGGGACTGGGATGACTGGGTTGTTCAGCAGTCTCTTTGTGAGACTGTAGATAGATTTTTGTTCAAATGACACACAGAGTCATCTGTATATCAGTGATATTTAGTTCTGCAACTGAAATGTCATAAACAGTGCAGGAGAGAATCTAAACTGAAACCTCTACTGATGGAAAGCTGCTGTTTGTAGTGTGCACTTAGTGTGTGTCATTGTGCATCTAAAGATGGGGAAACACCCATCAGATTATATATCCAAGCTAAAGAGAGTAAACTCTGTCAGCTCCAGCTTTTCATTGGAAGTAAAAACAAAGCTGTAACCAATGACAATGAGTGAAGAAGGGATGGATAGATGAAGGCCAGATGAGGAGCAATCTAAAACCAGCTCACAAAGGTTTCTGCTTCTTCACCTCTTTTTCTTCCCTGCTTTAATAACCACACAAGAGCTGCTACTGGCACTAACATAGACCAGGCAAACCCTGTTTAAGGGCAATAAAGCCATGTTATACTTATCAATTTGCTGTGTCAAGTTTCTCCTTTTTAAAAGGAGAAACCGTTTGTTTTTTTTTTTTACCGTTTCTAACTCCTTTTCCTTTTTGTTAATATGAAGGTACAATGATAGTCAACACTATTTGCTATTTGTTTAAGGCTTTTAATCTTAAATGTCTTCCCATAGTTTTTACTTTTTTTTAAATGATTAAAAAAAAAAGAAAATCACCCTGGTATTCCAATCTGTAAGCATCTGAGAGATCCACACAAGGTATGCTTTGGGATCAGAGCTGTGACATGATTGATAGTGGCAATGGATCACACTTTCAATTCATCACACTGGGATGCTTGGTTTCACTTTTTTAAATGAAGCGGGTATGAATTATTTTTCAACATGGAGGGTTAATGTTGTGAGGAGCATATTTGATCCCAAACGGCTAAACCCAACCAAGTAGCTGCTAACAGGTCAGTTTAAAGCAAAATAACAAAGTAAGAGAAACTGAAATCAATTCAAGATGTAAATGATTCCCTAAGACTGACTTTAACCTTTGCATTTACCATTGCAATATGACAGTGAAAATGTGTAAAGGTAACAAGTGAAATGTGCACAAAGGTGCACGTTATTTATAAGCATTCAACTTCATAGACATAATACTTACGACAAATTATGTCTAGAAAATAGGATAAACACAAAATAAAATGATTAAAATATGCTCTCTCTGAATAAAGTCTAGTTTGAGATTGAACCAGACTCTGTATTACAGTTAAAAATAAATAATAGACCAATAACAGACTTAGATTATGATCTTACATAACATCTTGTATTCATTGGGTTGCATTTCTGAAATTTATAAACACTAGGTTTAATTTACTGTATATAAATGTAGGTACTCTGTCCCTGTTTAATAAAGAGTTTAATAAAGAAAGCACTTAATAGAGAAACAGAATACTGTGAATATACACTGAGGGTTGTAATTACGTCTTCAAACAAATTGAAGAATTCTCATAAATTTAATTAATTAAAATGAATTAAAAATACATATCAGTGGGTATCTATTAGTGGAAGCAGCCATGTTGCCCCACCATCTTGAATACAGTGGCTAAGATGGACCAACATGACAAGATGCCAAGACGCCTAATCGCGTTTTATGTAGGGCCATATGTTTGTCCTAGAGCATCCACCATAGCTAGTATTATGCATTTGATTTTAGGAGGCGTAAAAAACTATTTTCTTACACCTTTTCATCGTTTCTAACAAATAGAATAGAACAAATAGCCCTTTATTGTCCTTGCACATATACAATGAAATTATAGGTGCTCCACGCTCACTGTGCAGGAGTAAAATATAATTAGTTAGACAGCAGGAATAAATAGCAAACAGAAAAAATATATACAGTTAGGAGGAATATATACTGCACCTTAATACAAAGAATTCAGTTGACTGCAATGTACCAAGATCTAACAATGAGATTTTACACACTGTACCTTTAAAGCTTTATTTTAATTCGTATCACTGGTTAAAATTATTTATTTGTAATAGAAGGCATAAAAAAATCTGCATTTTTAAAATATTAAAAAAACATTTTATTATCTTGGCTCTTTTTATTGTTATAATATATGCATATTAATAGGGGGGAGCATCCTCCAGTTTTAGCGTATGTATTTAGGGGTGGAGTTATTTAGCATAGCAACTAAAAAAACTTACACACAACATTATCCAACTTCAACAAAGCCTATATCCACAATCTGAAAAATAAACTCAATATTTAGATCTTAAGTGAGTACATTGCTATCCAAGTGTGGTCCTCATGAGCATAGAGTAAAACCTCTTCTGGACAGAGCTCAGACAAAGACAAAACACTGCACCCTATGTTCAGGATTAGTGATCACCAGGGAAGTGCAACTTGAAGAAAATCTCTTTCATCACAGCATTTTTCCTCCAGTCTAGAGCAGAGAATTACCAGTAGACAAAAAGAAAATCACTAGTCTAACCCATTTAAGGTCCTACTTTGAAACTGCTTAAGAAAAGCATGACACATAGTGTGAATCTGGTTAATTAGTTCAGTCACAGGAGAGAGGTGGAGTCTACAACATACAAAGGAAATGGAAGAAGAGAGAAAGGAAAAGAAACGAAAGGGAGAGAAAATAGAAAGAACATGGGAAATAAAGAGACTGAAAAGGTAGAAAGTAGACAAGTCAAGAAGGACAAGAAGGAGATAAGTGGTAAAAGGAGGATGGAGGAGACATGAGGAAATGACATCAAACAGACAAAAGAGGGCAAAAGGGTTCATGAAGAAGAAGGGGCAGAAAAAATGTTGGCAAAGGATATGAGTAAAGAAACAAGAGAGAAGGTAAATGTAAGGAAGTGAAGGGAGAAGGGAAACAAGGATATAAAAACAGGAAGAGAGAGGGTGGAGTTAGTTTTTTGATGCTGCTGAAGAAAGGGTTGGGAGTGGAAAAAAAACATATTGTTTTTCTTCAGCTTGCATAAGTGCACAAAGATACTGCAGACCCTGTATATTGTATATACAGACACAGAAATGTGACCAACATTTGTCAGCCAGCAATCAAGCAATGATCAATCACAGCATAGCACAACACCAAACACACACACACACAAAGGTGAAAGTGAATTGATGAATAATTTCATGAAACTCATTGATCTTTATCTTTCTCTCTTTCTCCCTACATAGCAGTAATCCAATCCAGGATTTCCCAGTCTAGGTAGCTCCACATATTCTCTGATGCATCTGAATAACACACACAAGTGCAACACATCCAGGCCTGGACAGAGCACACACAAGGCAGCACACAATGTGCACTTGCTAGCTGTAAAAGCATCAGAATATTAGCAGGAATCTTTTGACAATGGGACAATGTGACTGTATTGGATATTTGCTTTGTTGCATACAAGGCTGCGTGCCGACTAGAAGATTTTAGGACTGGAAATCTCAGTCTCAGAGCTCACCCTTAAGTACAAAGACAGAATAGTTTTTTTTCAATGTCATACTGAAACAAGCCAGTAGCGCTACCCAAGCCTCAATGTTCTGAGATGTCCCCAGGATACCTCCCTATACCTCCCTGTGGATAACTCTGAACAGAAAGACAAAAATCCCAGTTTTGCATGGCTTACACAACCTATTGGGACACAGGGACAATGATCTCACAAGAAATATGAGAATATATAATTGGGCAAAGGACTTCTAAGTTGCTTCATACAGAATGAGGCCACCCGCATCCTCACAGAGTAGAAATAACTTCTGCAGTCCCAAGAAGAAGCTTCTGCTATATGAAAGCTTTAGTAAGCTTGCAGGTCATAGAATAGCCATGAAGTGAAAATTTAGTATTCTGTAGAAAAGTCCTCAGATTTATGTCTGCTAAGTTCATTAAGTGTATGAGCATAACAGTAGATTTAATTTGATCTAGTGATAAAGGGAACGTTGTCAGTAATTTATAATGGTGCCACATTAGGAAAACAACAAATATTGATTTCTGTGCACACATCAGTGTATATCACTCTGCTGTCACCCCAGTGAAATAGCTTTAAGACATACCATGGTACAATAAACCTCATTTGCTGAAAGCAACAAAGTCCAAAGGATAGCACTGAGTGGAGAAATTCAGACGCTTCAGTCAAAGATAAAGATTGTATTTTTATCATTTCCACAGTAACCACGTCTCAGCCAAATGGTTTTAATTGCAACTTACAAGTGACAATGTTGCTTACATGGACACTTGAGTCCACTTCTTGTTGAGCAACATTTACCGTATTTTTCGCTGTATAAGACGCTCCGGAATATAAGACGCACCCAATTTTAAAGGAGGAAAATCTAGAAAAAAAAGATTCGGAACCAAATACTGTAGTAAAATATTTTATATCATATCGCTGCCTGTGATCTATCCAGAAGCAACAGTATGATGTAGGGAGGGCGGTGTGTCTTCTCCCCATGATTCTGGGGCGAAGCTTTGGCGGATCAATTCTTCTGCCCATCAATCATGGGCATCCAATCAAGTAGGAGCAGGGCGGAGCAGAGCACGGACAGCACACAGTAAACATTGGCTGTCAGGGAGACATGAGGAGGCACAGCCCACACTGATGGAGGGAAAGGTACCGGTAAGCT
>VOQK01034220.1:0-10859 GCA_015052645.1 Benitochromis conjunctus
TTCTTCTTGCTTCCTCCACTTCCGTACCATTGTTAATGTTGAACTCTCTCGCAGCTGCTCTATTCCCATGTTGTTGCAGTATATTAATGACTAACCTGGTATTGTGGATGGATGATCTCAGGTGTTCTCCTGCCTGAAGTTTGGTCCGTTTACAGCATCCTGCCATGTGATTGCATTTGTCCCTAACCATCGGGAACCCTCACGTTAACTTTGATCCAGTGGAAACTAGCGAGCTAACATGGATGTTAAACTTCATAGTTACACCTGGTAGAGCAGCCACACTCATCATTTTATTACAGGTGAAAGAGTTTAGACAGTTTGTAACTCTCAGTGATGCCGCAGTGTTCGTTTGACTTTGGGACCTGAAGTTTGGACCCGGAAACAGCGAATGACGTCAGACTTAAAGACCGGCTAAGTGGACTAAACATTCTCACTTGGTTTAAAGAGACTTATTTTGGTTCTCTTAGAGTTTTTGTCAGTGTTGGAAAAAACTACGGGAAAAGGCTGAAGTTTACAACCTCATCAACTGATTGAGAGCAGAGTAGATGAACTGTAAGTGTGAAAGTGAGAGTGACAGCAGTCAAAGTTGGACAGCTTGTTTTTCTATGTTCCAGTTCGGGTTGAGACTCTGAATTGTAGCTTTAAGCTGGCAGCAGTGACACCCGGTGTGGACTTCTGCTCCTGTAGCCCATGTGCCTCAAAGTTCAACATGTTGTGCACTCAGAGATGCTCTTCTGCAGACCTTGGTTGTAACAAATGGTTATGTGAGTTACCGCTGCCTTTCTAACAGCTTGAAACAATCTGGGCATTCTCCTCTGATTCCTGACATTAAGAAGGCATTTTTCCTACAGAACTGTGGCTCTCTGGGTTTTTCCTTTTCAGTCCGACCTCTGTAAACCTAAAGATGGGTTTGTGGGGAAAATCCCAGCAGATCAGCAATTTCTGAAACAACCAGACCAATCTGTCTGGCACCAACATCCATGCCAACTTCAGAGTTACCTAAATCAGCTTTTTTTCCCATTGTGATGCTCAGTTTGAACTCCAGCAGGTCATCTCGACCATGTCTACACGATTAAATGGAATGAATTTATGCTGAACGTCTGACTGAAAACAAAGTTCTTGCTTTCTTAGAAGTTTCTCTTATTTTCCATCTTTTCAGGACTCTGGGCTACAAGAACCGGTATGTTCGAGTTCCTGATGGTCACTTCTGGATCGAGGGGGATCATCACGGGCACAGTCTGGACAGCAACAGCTTTGGACCGGTAAGCACTCATCCCTCTGCAGTGACACTAACGGCATCCTTTGGTAGAAGTAACTTGTATGTTCAGGACTTTTCAACCAGTCTGTGATACACAATAAGGACAAAGTATTGCGTCACGTCTCTTAACCATCATCTGTATAAAACAAGCACCCAGCCATGAAGTCCAGCTTTACAAACATGGCAGCACTTTCAGTTACACCTCATGTGCCAATAATGGTGTAATGAAATGGAAACAAGAAGGTAATTTTATGGACATAACACACTATTAACACTTATTTATCAGCGTAATATCGAATATTTATCTTGTCTCAACAATGCTGAGTCATTTTACATTGGAATTATGTAACTGGGGAACAACAGGCCAGAAACTGGGCGTGAGCCAGCCTATACTAATGCAAACCTTCAACAGTCTGTGTGAAAGATTGCAGTCACTCCAAATTAGACTAAGACTGGTTGCCTCCCGACAGGCAACCTCTGCAACTTCTCACTGAAACTACTTGCAGTCAGTCCCAAACATCAAAAAACGTAATTATACACCAACCACCATCTTTACCTGGTTGCACAGGTGTGTCAGAGCCATTACTGAGTGCTGAAACGGTCGGGCAGCTCCTGTAGGTGTCATGTGTGTAGGCTGCTTCATACTTGTGTCCATATGTGGTGTTAATGTACATTTTTGACCAAGAATGTATAAAGGTTTTCTTACATATACTGTAAGTTTAAAACATTTCAATGGGCTTCGACTGGGCTATTCATTAAACCTCCGGGGTCCTAGCATAGAAATGTACTTTACAATAATTAATAATTAATTCATTTCCTTTACAGTAGTTTATTTAAAATGATTTCTAGATCTGTTTTAAAGAGTTTTATCTACTCTTGTTGACATTCTCCCAGAAGGCTGATGGACAGACATGAACCTAAAAACAAAGTGATCAGAGCCACACACACGCAAACACACACACCTCAGCATCAGCGTTGCCATAGAGACTTGACTAATGAAGACCCAAAGAATCAAGAAATCTCATTATCAAAGTGGATATTCACACTTTGTTTAAAAAGTGTGGTGTAAAGCTTTATTATGGCTTCAATAGAAGGAGAAAAAATGAACCTGTGAGCAAGGCATTATTAATCCATACTGTGGTGTTGTGTGTTTGTGTGGGGGAAGGTGGTAAAAACAGAACATGGAGCTTAGGGAGCATCCACGGATAAATAACTCCAGTATGTTTGCCGTTACGTGTGCAGCATACTGTAGGCCCGGGTTCATCTGCCCTACCCCAAACTGAGCTGGGTCTTCCTCAGCGCTTTCTGACTGGAGCCCAGCGTTAGCGTCTCCTTAGGGAAGCCAGAGTGACGGCTTGTTTTCGGGGCCGTCTTTCAGTCTTTTGTTGGGGTCGGCAGAGATGACGAGTATGTTAACAAAGCAGGATGTTTCCGCTGACCTGGTTTGTTTGTTTCTGACCTGACAGACGCATAAAGATTTCATTAATGCCGTTTTTCAGGCTCATCTCTCCGGAGCAGGAGGAGTGTTGAAATTCTAATATTGACTCCTGTTCTCTACGTGCTATTTGTAGTTTTTCCCCTGCTGGTTGGACGGGATAAATTTTTCAGCAAAGAAGGAGTCGTTTGCTATGGACAGCACATTCCAAGCCAGACAGAAAGCCCTGATCTCCCACTGATGCAAAACTAACCAAGGAGCTGAGAAGAAATCCCTCTGAGCCCAGACCCAGAGCACATAGAGCAGCAGCTCTGCAGAGCATCTCTGGTTTGTGCTCCTGAGACAGAAGAACTGTTCTGTCCTACACAGAGAGATTGAGAGCTAGTCTTAAATATGCCGTGCCTCACTCCTGTTACGTTCTGACCACACCACTTTTCTACAAACTTGGATTATGATTTTTCTTTCTGTAATTCCAGCAAATGCCCGTCCTGTAAGCTGCCAAACACTGCCGTTTCAGTGTGAAATCTATGCTAGCTGCATTTCATTTTAAATTCACACGCTGATCATCTGCAGAGAATTTCCTACAAAGGTGTGGTCTGCAACTCCTTCTTTCAGCTTGTTGACTTGCAGCTACTAACTGCTGCCTCACACATGCTGTTCGAAGTCTTGGCAATGACGGGGGTCCGACCAAATGTTATGGCTGCTGGGATGGGCTGATAGAGAGGAGCAGTCACACTCCAGTGTGAGGACATCAACCCTACCTTGGGATTGATCTGGTCCGTGGTTCTGTAAAACATACCAAACAGTGAGTTCAACGTATTTATTAACTTTCAAACTCCAAAGGTCTGCTGTTGATCTCAGTAAATGGCACCCTTACTGCTTCCATAGGAATTAAGAATATTAAAGGTCAGTAGCAGCCAGGTGCTGCTCATCAAATGCACTTAATTAAATGATCATCAGCCAGTGTGAGCACCGCTCTTTATGGCAGTTTTGCTAGTTTGGACCAATCAGGTGTGCTAACACAAAGCCAAGGAGGAGCAAAGACATCAGCAAAGATCTTGGGACGGGTCTGGAAAGGGTGATAAGGCCATCTACAAATACTGAGGGAGATTATTCACAAAATGAAAACATGCGAGACAGCTGCCAGTCTTTGCATCGTTCCAGAAAATTCACCCCACGGTCCGACCGAGCAAAACTCAGAAAAACCCGAACTCCTCGGCAGTGATGTGAGAGAATGACGAAGTCACACAGAAAGTCCTCGCTGCAGGTTATTGCTGCTACAAGCTGCTGAAACAGGGTGGACTCAGTGTTTCCCACGACTGCAAAGTGTCACATGAAAACTTTCTTTTACATATAACTGTATAACACTATCACTATTTCCCTGCACCGATAAATACGAGAGCAAAAGGTGTGAGTCTGCGGTAAAGGTGTGTTGAGCTTTGTGTAATGCTTGTGTTTGTTTGCTGGGGTAAAACTGGAGCTTCTGCCAGACTCGGAGCGCAAAGCTGTGCCTGTTTTTCTTTCTCTTCAACACATTTGAAGAAATCTGCTGACGTCAGAGTCAACAACAACATCAACCTGTGTTTATTTCATCCACACTTGTCACCATTTTCACAGCCATTTTTCTGGCACAGACAGATGACATCCAGACGAGCTCTCGCCTCTTCCAGCCTGTCGATGAGCAACGCCCAACTTCTTTCAACTGCGCAAAAATTGGAGACATTTTTCTACTGTTCAGAAACGTGGTGTGAACGCCGTGGTCTTTGTCAGTAGATGTTTCATTGTGGAGTTAAAGAGCACACGTCAGCTTCGGTAACAGACGTCACGGGCGCTCTCTTCCCTAAAATCGCATTACGCTTTCATTCCTGCCGAATGGCCGAAGCCACAGCCGCAGAAGCCCGCCGTGCCTCAGCTGTGTTATATTTCTCATCACGAAACACAATGCAGTTTCAGCTGACAGTTTCATATTATTACCAAATATTTATACCACAGGAAATAGGCTCAAACAGCTAAATCAATGGACTATATTCAGGATGTATCCTCTCCAATGAGGAGGTCTCATTTGAATAAAATATTCTTTTTAAAGTCAGCCTGGCAGTCCTCGCTGCCACCCACCTCACAGTCTTTTCAGTGCTGCAGATGATGCAGTCAGCCTTCAGGTCGATCAGAAATAGTCCAAAACAAAACAGATAAAAAACACCCACAACCTCTATCCTCCGTCCTCCGTCCTCCATCCTCCATCCTAACCTCCATCTATACACTCGATGGTCCGAGTGCAACGCAGTATGGAGTGACAGACTGTTTCCTCCACATTCTTTTGTTGGTAACTTCAAAATGTTCTTTCTTTCTTTGCTTTTGAGAACTTTGTTAAATGTGAAATAGAGGAAATTTTCATGCATATGCAACACGCCGACGAGTCAGGCTTTCATGTCAGTCGATCTCACGCTGTGGGAAGTATGGCCTATTAAAGCGTTTATAGGTGCAATAAATAAGATTTCTACTGAGCCCAAAGCATGAAATGGCTGCAATTCATCTGCAGAGAGTTGATGGGGGGGTGTTGATCAATACGGTGAGTCAGCCAGATGCTGAGGTTTCTTCCTCTCGGAGCTGAAAAGCCAATCCTGATGTGGACACAGTGAAAGTAATGAGCCGAGAGAGCGCCGAGAAGAAAAGACTACAGGACTAAATGATGCAGCGTGAAATAAGGCACATGACCACCGAATGAAAAAAGGAAGCCACTGACCAATGATCCGGAAAAATACAAAGAAAACAAAGACTCAACAGAGACAAAGAACCTGAGAGATGTTCAACTAACAAGCAAGGAAATGAAAAATAATGGTAATGAAGACCCCAAAGAAGGACCCGATGGACAAAATTAGGAAAACAACAAACCATAGAGACAACCAAGGGAGGTAGGAAAGTACGAGGCGGTCAAAAGAGAAGCACCAGAGCTATTAATAATTAGTCCAGTCACCTTTAAAAGGTGAAACCAAAACAGAGAAAGCCGATGAAAAATGATAAACAACGTGACATGAAAAGGGATTCGAAAGAACAGAACGAAGTGCAAAATTATGAACGAACTGTTCAGGAACATTACAAAGAAGTGGCCGAAGCAAAGGTAGCAAAGTTTAAACTATACCAATAACCACGTAAAGAAACCCTGAGCATCCATCATACAGGCCACCTGTAAAAGTTTACAATAATTCTCATCGTTCAGGAACCGTTTGAGTCTCCAGCCTAAAGTGGTTGAAGAGTTACGGTAATGTGAAGCGTACCTGGAAACACCTGCGCAGAGCTCATTATTCTGTGTTCAGTGCCTCATCAATACTCTGTGCTACCATCAAGGCTCGTCTTCTGTTTTCAAAACCGTTTAACTTTGTCTCTAACACTAGCAGAGTTATAGTCACCGAAAAATGGGCCCGTTGTTGGGCTCATGATAAAAAACGATAGCGTTAACCCGTCCAGCCGCCCGTTTTCTGGTCCTTCTCCAGGTACCGACCAGATGAAGCATTTGAAGGTGCAGTAAACTGAGTAGCTCGGTTACACTAAAGAGCAGCATTCAAAGCAGAAATCTCGAGATCTCTCCCAGGGAGGGGTCACTCAGGTGTTCCCAAAAGCCTCCTCCCAAACCCAAAACTCTTTGTTTAGGAAGCTTTTCAAGAGGAATCGGATTCAGATATCCAAACCACCTCAACTGGTGTGGAGGGATGGAGCTCTGAGCCCGTCACCCTGACTCTGGTCGTCCAACCACAGCTCATGGTCATGGACCGGCCGAGGGTAGCAAAAAACAGATCCAACGCATGAAACTGCTAGAAAAATAAAAAGAGAACCAGAAAGGGAAACCGTCAAGAAACAGAAGAAGGAAGAGCTTCCATCTAAATGCATTTTGATTCATCCTCAATGGGCTTGTCTGAAAAACCCGATATTAGGCGCTGTCACGCTTTTCGCAGTTTTATGTCAATGGTCACCTTAAAAATCTCTGAGTACGAAAAGAAGGAAGCAACAAAGAACTTATTTACAAAAATCTCCAAACGTGCCACAAACAGAGCATCCAAAGACAGAAAGCATCAACAAAGCAAAGGAAGGAACAACCACATGCCACCTTGGCAGCCATGTTTTAACCATCTAGCTGTTTTTGGTCAGGTCAGAGGATTATGTTGGGGTTACAGATGTAAAACTGTGACCTCAGAAGCCAGCGTGGATATTTTTCCTGATTTCTGTCACCAGTTACAGGAATCTTCAAACCAAAATCGCAGAGCTAAGGTTCAAAACAAAAAAGGTTTTGTTTGATGTTTCTAACCTCGTATTTCTGCGATTAAAAGAAAGATGAATCTGTGCTGACCTGGAGGTTCTCTGCCTCCACAGCTTTCAGCTGTGTAATTTAGTAATTCCTCACTGTCTCGCCTTAGCAGATAACAGCTCAGTGTCATCTGCAGCCAGGTGAATATTAATCGGCCGTTTCATTACCACATGTTATTAAACTGGAGCTCGACCTGCAGCTGTTGTGAGCTTGGAGGTTTCTTTTTCTTCCTGTTACTCAGACTATAGTGTTGAATTTGCTGCGACACCCCAAAACAATCAACTCAAACATCGCTTCTGAAACCAAGTCCTTATAACACCTCCGGCCCGAGCGCGAGCTCTCTAAAGGTTATTCTGGAGGTGGAGATGAAGCCGCATGGTCTATATGTTTTTTAAATATAGAGACCAGCTTTTGGGAGATAACAGGAATCATTAAAAGCATATGACATTTGCTGCTGTGTGTGCGTTCGACCTTATGCAAAGCAGCTCTAATTGATGTGGCGAGGACGATGCCGGACAGCAGCGAGTGGACGGATCTTCAGCTGTCAGCTTGCCACATTTAATTATCTCTGCCGTTGATGTCTGCAAGTCTCTGCACCTCAAGCTGAATGTAAACCGGTGTGTCTGAAAACCTCCCAAATAAAAAGCGTGTCACTTAAAAAATCAGAAATATATCCGTTTTTGCTCGTTTCAGACTGCCATGGCAACTAGTGACTCAAAACAGGGGAAAACCAACCCACGGTGTCATGTTCATTTGGGCTACTTGGATGCGTATCTTTAATATATTCAACAAAAAAGGAATCAGAGGACTGATGTCTTGCAATATTTCACAAACACAGTCCCTGCAGGTATCAGGGCATCACAGCACAGCTTTAAATCTAATGTGTTCAATTCAAAGAATGCTTTAGTTTTATTACCACATCACATTCAGTATAACTGAGCTATATCTGTGAGTGAGCCTAACCCAAGAGTACATTTAAACAAGTTAAAACATGCTGCAGCCAATCAAAAGCAGTCACCCAGAAACACCCTCAACCTCGGGGCGACCACTTTTGATCGCGAGGCGATGGCACAGGTGGAGGCAACCTGTCTCCAAACAACTGCGGTCCAGCTCGGTGGGACTCTCAGACTGGTGAAGGTTTGCAGGTTACCAACATGTGGCAGTAAATCAGAGTGTCGATATTTTCCACTCATCTGTGACACACTCGACTCGGCTGGTTGTGTTCTGGTTATATTCCTTATAAAAGGACAGGTGCACAGCAGCTTTGCCGCGTTGAAGTTTCTGGAGTTTGAGGAGTTATTTTCTCTGTATGTAGATGGCAACGCATTTGCAGCTGCCGCCATTTTATCCCCGTCACCACAAACAGATTGAATGAGATGATAATTGCATGAATTTGCAAAATAAAAGTAGACTGGCTCTGGACGGGCACTTAATGGCAGCTTACTGTGAGTGGTTGCAGATCTGGTATCCATCTTTGGTTGCTGAGGCCTCCAGCCCTCCCTCATGTGACTGGAGGATAAACCAATCAGAAAATCATTTTTCATAACAGGTGTTGACACGTGTACCAGAGGAGGGGTTATCGAGCACAGAAAGGCAGCTGGAGCCGTGTTTTACTTATTTATTTTAGCATTTCATTGCCCGATAATGTTTTCGTGTCAAATTCTTTAGATTGTGTGATTGTGAAAGACTTGCCATGCTGTCACTTCCACTTCCTGCCCACGAACAGCACTTTTTCCCTCAACGTCAGTTAAAGACCGTAGAGTATTACAGAGAGGAAGCCATCGATTGTACAACAGACTGAACCGTGCTCAGTTCTTCTTACTGTGGGGGGGCTCAGCTCACGTTATGCTCTTTAATAACAGAGAGTCCACTGGACCTGCTAAAGCAGGTTATACAGCGAGCCCTGAGGCGCCTTTGATGGCAGCTTGACCAGCTCCTATGGCTGCCACAAACGTCCGTGCTCAGACACCCTGTCGAGCAAAACTGATTATTCGACTGCAACGCTAACCCTGACCACACGCGCTCCATCCTCTCCATCCTGCAGGGCTCCACCCACGTGTGCATATCACTGCCCTCTGTTCTGTCCTGCTGCTAGGACACGCAGGAGGGCAGCCACCTCCGTCTATGAGGCTACTCACCCTCTAAACTGCAGCCTGCTGCCGCCCACCTGTTCCTCTGTCGGCCCCAAACCTCCTGCTCCACCACAGCTGGTTCAGTCACTGATGCTCAAAGAGATTTCCATGACAGGGTCACTTTAGGACACCTGTGATCGGGATACTGAGGACATGATGGCTCTGTCTCTGTAACTCGACTCTCAGTTGTGATGCTGTTTTTTTTTCCCAGGTGTCTGTGGGGCTGCTTCATGGTCGGGCCTCTCACATCATCTGGCCACCAAACCGCTGGCAGCGAATCACACCGTCCCTCCCTGCAAACCGAGGACCGCTGGACACCGAAGAGGAAGAGGACTGACAAACTGACACACTCACGTAGTTTCTGTATTTTTATTTTTATTAAAATGTCAAATTGACAGCAAGAGCGGCTCTCTGCGACCGTGTGAGTCACATTATTGCGTGGCTTTTATATAAACCGTGTTCACTGTATACTCGTGTTGTGTTTGGTTCATTTCACTGCAGTCTACTTTTTTGCCATTCTGTTCTGTTTTTTAAAAATATTTCTTTCATGAAGCCTGAAAAGATGACAAAGTCCTGTCCCAGAACTTCACGTTTTACATGAAAAATTAAAGATATTATCTGTAAATCACCAAACATTATTTATTTTGGTCGGAGCAAACTTTAAGTTTGTTGTTATTTTATCAACTAAACAAATAATGAAGGAAATCATTGTGATGGGTACTTTAACTAATTAGTAATTTTAGCCCGATCCTGGTCCTGGAAATGTTTTAATCTGCTCTTTTCCAGCTGCATATTTGTATTATTTTATGATTTTTAATGTTTCAGCACCTACCCCTTAAAGTCAGCTAGCAGCAGGTGGGTGACACTTCTGTGTGGCTGAGATGACCATATTAGGGATTTCACCCTCTCTATGATGGCACTCTTATAATGTTTTTATTTGAGTTTTAATGTAATCTTTAACCTGTTAAGCAGAAGAACATCACATCAACAAGGCCCTGAGTAAATGTGGTTATCCCAGCTGGACATCTGTCAAAGCTGGAAGACTCCTAAAGACAGCTCCAGCCGATCCAGGAGAGAAGGACAACCGCTGCCTAAGTGAAAACCCGTAGTGATCAGATACTCCTGATCTGTGTCAGGAGTATCTGAACAGCTGAGACACAGTTTTTCTAAACACTGCGTCTCTGTGGCTTTAAACCCCAAAACACCAAAAACTGGTCCACCCCAAGGATCGGGTCCCCCGACACAAACAGAGTAATATAGTGTACGCTGTTCAGTGCCAGGAGGATTGGCAGGATTTATACATCGGGGAAACCAAACAACCTCTGGCTAAGAGGATGGCACAACACAGAAGAGCTACCTCGTCAGGCCAGGACTCTGCAGTCTATTCACACCTACAGGACAGTGGACACTCTTTCAATGATGAGGATGTACACATCCTGGACAGGGAGGAACGCTGGTTTGAGGGCGGAGTCAAGGAGGCCATTTACGTGGAAAGGGAAAGACCATCTCTGAATCGAGGAGGGGGCCTAAGGGTACATCTGTCACCATCTTACAATGCTGTGACTGCAGCCATTCCCCAACTCTCTGTGAATGGTACTCGTGGGTATTGATCAGTGGTCATTGATCAGTGGTTGTTGATCAATGGTTGTGAGAATTTGCATATTAATGATCATAAACTGACCTCCCAGCCCATTGTTCCTTCAGTGGTGCTAGTTTCAGTCATTATGCAAATGT
>VOQK01034226.1:0-15595 GCA_015052645.1 Benitochromis conjunctus
ATTAGCATTCTTACACTGTGAGATTTCCATCAGTAATGGGGGACATCTGAAAGCTGATGTGTACCATAAACCTACGCATAAAGATCAGTATTTAAGGTTTGACTCTCATCATCCACTGGAGCACAAACTGGGTGTCATCAGGACGCTACAACATAGAGCGAACACCATCCCCACAGACACAGCAGCCAGAGAAGCAGAAGAACATCACATCAAGAAGGCCCTGAGTAAATGTGGTTATCCCAGCTGGACATGTGTCAAAGCTGGGAAGGCACCTAAAGAAAGCTCCAGCCGATCCAGGACAGAAGGACAACTGCTGACTAAGTGAAAACCCGTAGTGATCCCGTCTGTGTCAGGAGTATCAGAACAGCTGAGATGCATTTATTCTAAACACCGCGTCTCTGTGGCTTTAAACCCCAAAACATGCTGCACCAAAAACTGGTCCACCCCATGGATCAGGTCCCCCGACACAAAGAGGATGCCACAACACAGCAGAGCTACCTCGTCAGGCCAGGACTCTGCAGTCTATTCACACCTACAGGCCAGTGGACACTCTTTCAATGATGAGGATGTACACATCCTGGACAGGGAGGAACGCTGGTTTGAGCGGGGAGTCAAGGAGGCCAGAAAAGGGAAAGACCATCTCTGAATCGAGGAGGGGGCCTAAGGGTCCATCTGTCACCATCTTACAATGCTGTGATTGCAGCCATTCCCCAACTCTCTGTGAATGCTACTCATGGTCTTTGATCAACGTTCATGAGAATTTGCATATTAATGATCATGAAATTGACCTCATGGCCTATTGTTAGTCTGTGGTGTTAGTGTTAGTCATTATGCAAATGTGTTGTTTATAAGGTTGGAAACCTGCAGTCACCTGAGACTGAAGAAGTCACCTGATGATGATGATGATGATGATGAAACGTTTCTCCCACTGAAAACGTCCAGATGAACACAATCAACTTTTTGGGATTTCCTTACCTGGATGATTGAGCATGCATCAAGACATAGTAGGGGAAAGCTAATATATTATTATTATTATTCTATTTTTTACATATTTACTTTTTCTATCAGATTCTACTATTTCATTATTCATTGGTTGGGGATAGCCTGACTGAAGGTTGAAATAATTGCTCTTGAAAGGAGCCAAATGTTCTTCATTTGAACAGAGAGCGTGTTGTTTGCTGAACCATGTAGAGATCCTGCCACCAACCAAGAACTACTACACTAATAATTACATTCTGGTTTCATCAAGATCTCTCACGTTTGGGGACTGTTGTGATGTGAGGCAGAGTTGACAAAAGAAAGCTGCAGCCTGCAGAGGGAGAAATAACTGTGTGTAGACAGATTGCAGCTGTAGAAAGTTCATGCACCACTGGACTCAATTATAAACTACCCCAGCAAATCCTGCTTGCTGAGAAAAAAGGATGTAAATTGTGTTTACTGTAGCCCTGTCGAGTACACATTATTCAAAGGTATGCCATGTATGTAATTTATCATTCTGTCTTTAAACCATCACAGAAAATTTGGTTTCATAATTGCCTTGGAGTTGTGTTTGCCAGCATTTAATTGATTTGATAAGTTTTCGTACTGAGAATGAATACTACTTACATAATTAATAAATGGTAATCATGCACTGCTCAAAACATGTTTTTCTATTTGCCTCTAAGAACCCTTACTCTATAACTTAAACCTGTGGGGAGCAGGTACTCAAATTACTGCGGATCCAACCTCATTTAATTCTCAATAACAGATAATGACAAAAGCATTAACTGGGCATTTACACAGTGAAGTGCAAAGTACAGATTACTCAGTTACATCAGATTTGAACTCCACACACATACAAATCCACTACAGTTCACTGCACCTTACTCACCAAATGATCCTGGGATATTTTGTCCATTATCATAGTGAAGGCAG
This sequence comes from Benitochromis conjunctus, assembly GCA_015052645.1. Taxonomy (NCBI): domain Eukaryota; kingdom Metazoa; phylum Chordata; class Actinopteri; order Cichliformes; family Cichlidae; genus Benitochromis; species Benitochromis conjunctus. The sequence goes on from VOQK01034226.1 coordinate 1,915, forward strand.
TGTAAAGGTGGATGTTTGATGGATTTAACAGGCATTCTCACACAGTTTGCAATAATTGTAGGTCTATTCTCTTGCTCAAGCACTCATCAACAGGATACATACAGTGGCTGTGCTTTTGAAACCTGAAATGTTGTAACGATTGAACATTTCTTACTACTTGCCCAGCCTGCAGCCAAGAAGCTTGCAGTAAATGACCTGCTGTAACAAGGCATCTGGAGATGAAGGGAGTGTATGCCTGAAAAACAGATGAAAGGAGGGTTAATAACAATATAAGAGGAGAGAAACATGAAAGAAATGCAGAAGATGAAAAGAGCCTGGCAAATAAGGGCAGCATAGAGGACGAAACATGGGGGCGTCTAGCTAAAGCCCAGTCTGAGAGGTTCAGACTAAGAGATTAGGCAAGAGTTTAAGCTGGTTTTAGGGACAGATTCCCATTGATTTTAATATACAATATAAATCTAAAAACAGACATGTATTATTTATTTCTTGCTCCTTGCTCTTATTTTTATGGATTTTTCCACCTTGACACTTGTCATGACTTTTGCTGTGATCTATGATGCTGGGGTTAGCATCCATTATCACCTGCACAACCTGGTGTCAAAACAAACAAACCAAAAACCCATCCATCTATCTATCTATCTATCTATCTATCTATCTATCTATCTATCTATCTATCTATCTATCTATCTATCTATCTTTATCTATATCTATATATATTCCCCTCTCGCCCCTGCGGGCGGACTATCCTTCAAGCTTGGGGCCTCTACCAGAGGCCTGGGAGCTCCGATTACCACTGGGGCCACTGTTACCTTCACCCTCCACATCTTCTCGAGCTCTTCTCATTCTCCACCACCCTTGGGGGCGTCTCCCATTTTGACCACAGCAGCTGGACAGCATAGTGGTAAGACTACACACCTCTGAACCGGGAGCAAGTTCAATTCCTGCCTGGGACGTCTGTATCCAGCAAGGGTCCTAAGGCTAGACCCCCCATGCTAAGCGAGCCTACCGCAGACATGAGCGAGAGAGAAAAATGCAGTCAAGCCGGCTCGGACATCGCCCGGATCAACAAGGGAAGGAGGAACCAGGACACCCTGATGAGAAGTGGGCTACTGGAACAAGAAGGCATCGGTGGGCAAGAGACAAAAATAGGGCGTTGTTGTAATGCTACTACACAAGTAACCGTGGTGGAAGGGGTTACATGAATAGGACCTATGGATATGGATATATCTATATATGGTGGATCTTTGTGATGCAGGCGGATAAGTTGTTGGAGTTTTCAGGTTATTTGCTAATCTCATGGCAGGTTTCTGATATCTGGCAGCTGACAAGTTTGAAGTGATCTTTTCAAATTTTTTTTAAGTTATTCCAGATCACAGGTTATATCCTGAATCTCAACTTTTGCTAGCATATAACTTGCAAGCTTGTCACGTGGTATCAGTTCCAGGGATGCTAGCTAACAGTTGTGACTTTTGTGATGAGGTACCTGTAATTCAGGTCAGCTCTGCAAATGAGTTCAAATTTTTAAAATCTCTAAACTGACAACACAGCTTGAGGAATTAAGGCTTTGACAAGTGCAGTGTTTGCTGGTTGAGACAAATCATTTGTTTTCCAGACTTAGAATACAGGTGGAAGACAACTTAGACATGAACAGGTAATGAGAAAAAAGTAAGGGAAGTGGAAATCCCCTCTGCATCACCTGGATTAAACTAATTACCACCTGCTAAAAGCTAAAAGCAGATTAAAAGCAGCAAAGTGCAGCTGTATTTATTAAACATGTTTTTTCCCCTGTTCGTTTGATAATTGGTAATCTCTTAATTTGTGCAATACCATTATATAACAACACAAAGTGCATGCATTAGCTTTAGCTTTTATGTGGTTTGGAGCTGTTTGGGTTTTGGGTTTTTGGACTCTTTTGGGTTTGGGGACCTTTTCTGCTTTGCATTAAAACAGCTCTGTAGTTTAGGCAGCAGACTAAATGCATTTTGTTCTGCTGCTTTACACACTTGGTGTTCATTTTAACTGATCAGCTTTACAGTTTCTCCTGGTAATAAAACTGTTTTTGATATATTTACTTGAAAGATAATAATAAATTGATGTGGCTAAATTCGTGGAAGGATGGGCTTAGCTTTGGGTTTGTCCAACGATGACTCCAAAACACTCAGAGCTAAACAAAAATCCATTAATATTCATAGTAATAAAGGGCTTACATTTGTCACCACAAAGGATCTAAATGTGAGTGCAACTCAAATATATACTCAAATAAAGCTATGCAGAATCAGAGCTCAGCAGCTATGTATGAAGGTACTGTCAGGCACACATCTCTCAGCTGACTGTGAGTGTTACTCTGTATGGCACTGCCATCTTAAAGTATTAGCAACTGCATTTTTTCTAACAACATAACAAACTAATGCTGCTATCACAGTAATGCTCAGAAGCCATTTTTCCCTGCATTAATACCTACTTATTATCCATATTTCCTCAAGTCATGTGCAATCTGCCTCCTGTTTCGTTTTCAGCCAGCTCCTCTTAGTTTGACAACTAAAGATGTGTTAATGTGCTGCAATTAAAAAAAAATGTCAAAAACAATTAGAGTCCTTGTAGGCAGTCAGACTGTGACAATCCTTAGAGTGGTAATTATTTCTTGCTAAAGACTAAACTGTGTTATGTGTAGCCATCACTTTTCAGGGCATTACTCATTAAAATAAAAAAAGACGGTAGACACAAATAAAAACACAAATATATGGAGGCAAATAATGGAAACGCACTGTTACATTGGCTGATGATTATAATGTAGCAGAATATTTGACTTGATAAAGTGTTGGACTTTACTAACAACATATGGATGATGACGTCTACTGACAGTAAGATCTTTTGTTTATTCACAACTATAACAAAGCTTTAACAAGAATTTTAATGGCCAACTTTGTAAAGCGTCAGACTGCCTTAGCACTGTCAATCCACTTTTTTAACCTCTAAACCTTTACATAAATAAGCCATATAATATAGAAATATATAGGTAATGTGACACATTTAAAACTCATTTGCATGAAACTACATCTACAGAGCACATTTAGAAGAATCTCTCACTATCAGCCTCCTCGAATAGTGGTTGGCGGCGCAGATGGCTTGCACCATCAGAAATATAATCCTTTCAGCAACACAGCATCTGTTCATCCTTACATCGCTGTCGTCTTTCTTAGAAGTGAAAAAGACACTTAAAAGCTTCTTTTGGTGCTGAGAATGTGAAACGACGCTCAAAAGACAAAAGCCCCTACTGAGATTCTGAGAGATGAAGTACCCCCGTTACTCAAAATATAACTGGACCGAGTTTACAAGGTTCAATCAAGAAATCTGCAGGAGGTCAAATAAACTACTCGAGGTTAAAACTGATCATCATATCATGAGAATTACAGCCACTGAATGCTTGACTTCAGCAGTTACTCAGACTTTCTAGTTGACACCACGAACACATTTCATATGAACTGAATCGAATAAAGAAGAAAGATTTTTTTCTGTATTTAATAATTGTATAGTAAGGAGGATTAATGGTTTATAAATGATAAATTAAGCACTTACTAATATCTTAATAATGCCTAATAGTGTGTCCTTCTTAAATTGTTACCAAAATATTCTTGATAACTGAGCTTTAGAGACATGGGGGATGAATTCAAAGGCACACAGACGCTGCACGAACAGCATATTATGGTTCATTACCTTACTTTGTAGGTACTTTGTACATTACTTATAGTCGAGTTTGATTTCTTTAACATTGTCCAGAAAGGCTTTGCAGAAATAAATGAATTACCTTTGCTTATCGTGATATTATGGAACTGATATCAGCTTTGTTTAAAATATATCAGCTTTTGCTTCAATAGCAGGTTTTGGTTTAGTTTTAAGGTAACAAGGATAGCACAGACTCAGTTTATTTTCCATGTCTTTCTTTTTTTGTTTTATGTTGTTTTAAATGGTTTTTTTTTCACGTTTATTTCATTTATTTTAAAAGCACAAAATATTTCAACAGCTGCTGTTTACTGTATTTATTGTCATGGTTTGTCTGGCCGGACTCAAACTCAGGAATGAAAGTTCAGTGAGTTTATTCACTGTGTTGGTGCAGATACTGCTATAAATAAAGTCTCTTTAAAGTGCTCAGTTCAAAAGTCCAATATGTAAGAAATCCAGTGGAAGGACTGAATCCAAGTCCCCGATCCTCTCCTCTACCTCCACCGAGCAGCAAACGCTCTCTCAGACCTCAGCTGGCCATCCTGGGCACAGGGACACACATCAGACTTACAGAGCAGCGACATGAAGACCACCACAGTTACACAACACTCAGGCGAAGGCTGGAGGTCAGGTCCCAGCTTAAATAGCAAACAGCTGACTGCCAGATGATCCACAGGTGCTTGATTGATTCAGGAGTCTCCAGGAGAGGGCGGATATCCCAGGAGGATCCCGCCCCTGTCAGGAGGCCTGGAGGACCATGACAAAGTGATATTTGTTGCTGAGTCATACTTTCTTTGCACAGATGTGCTCGGTATGAAAACATGTTCCATGTTTCATCATCAAAAATAAAACAATAATGAACTGAAACTATATATTAAGGCCATAATGAACAGAGGAAACATCATGCCAGATACAATGCCTATTTTGACCAATCAAGGGGCATTAGCAGTCTAAGCAATGCCTAACGCAATGAGAGCGTGAAGGCCGCCACAAAGTAGCTGATTGCATTATAGGTTTACTGTGCAGCTGGCAGCTGTTTCCTGACAATATGATGATGGAAAACTCTTGCTGTGCCACTTCAAAATAGTCAATTAACGGAAATGAAATTGTGTGATGTCTGTTGCAGCACAGATGCTGAAGGCAAAGAAGAAAAACTAGGACTGCTGAAGAAATTCTCTTACTGGTTTTCTACCATTAACTCCTGAGGCTTTTGCAACTTCTAGCCTCTTCAGGCTAGTCTTAGTAATTGTAGCGTTTAATGTAGAAATGTGTCAAACTTGTGAAACATATCCATTAGATATACTGTACATACAGTTGCAGGGACACATGCTTTCACACAGACAAACACACCTTGTCTGCCTTCATATAAAGCAGCAAATGAAAGAATTGGCTGCTTCTATGTTACTTGCTTCCTGTTTTCATAGTTATTGTAGCAATCTGTATTCCATGTACGATAGACAGAAGGGTAAAGGTAATAGACAGAGGTACACGACTTCAGGGACAAACAGGTATTTGTCTTTAATGACGTTTTTAGTGTGAAAATCGAAAAAAAACCAAAAAAACTTTTTCCCCCCTGGAATACCACACCATCGTTTCCTCTTTTAGTAACAACTAAGTGCTACACTACACAACTCATGAAAAGAGTGAGTGTCACATCTCTTACTACCTAACTCTGATAAAAACAAAGCAAATTCATTTGAGCTAAAATAGATGAATTATTCATATTATAAGCATGTCCAAACAACTTAAATACTGCTACAATAAAATCTCTTCAAAGGCTTCTTAGAGATTAAAAATGTGCCTGTGTCTTTGTGTTTATGTAAAAGCTTAACCCAAATTACACTAAAACCTGAGTAATGACCAGAAAGCCAATCCTCCTGTTAGTGTTTTTCATAGTTGTGTTGGTCTGAAGTGATTTTAGATTTTGCTCCATTAAACTAATTGGTGACTAAAACAGAGAGAGCTTGTGTCTGCCAAAGACCCCGTGGATCCCAGGGGCTCTCTTGAGCAGTGCAGTTGACATCGAATGCTGCTCAGTGGGTCTGGGGCTCCATCTGTGCCAGCTTCTCCCACTGGGTGCCTTGTACCCAACCAATCCCCCTCAGCCCCGCCCCCACCTCACTGCTGGAGTGCTATACATCTGCTTTCCCCCCTGACAGCCTGTTACACTGAGGAAGCACATGATGGTGTGCTTGGAAACACTAACACACACGAACAACTATACATACAACAAATCAAGTCTCTAGGCTAATTTTCCAAATGATTTATATGTTCCACACTGTGACACATAATAAAGACACAGCAGTTACTGTGTCTGCTGTGGCTGTTTACAGCTCAGATGGTACTGCGGTAATAGAGGTATAATGCACACTGATGCAGACTGGCTGACCCTTAGACACTTAAAAATGTTACTGATTTACATACAGAGACATGCAATCATAACTGTCCTGTTAGCAGTAGCTGTTATATTTTTTTACTTATGTTTAATCCTGCATCGATGACCCTGCCTGCTTGCCTGCCTGCAGATGGGAACTGGGCAGGAAGGTCACATGTTTTGGTCATTGCTGTTCTGAGTGAGCTGCTAATACTGGCTGGTTTTAATGGCAGGATTTCACATTATGAACTTGAAACATGGACAAAGCCAGAGTTTTGTCAAGGATATTATTTTCTTGTAGAATCATTGCTGTTAACCTAAACCTAACCTTTCCCTTTATGTTAAAGTCTTCACAAGGAGCTTTTTGAATCATTTTAAGGTGCCTTTTGTCCTTTTGTCCTTTTGTCCCTAGTCCTAGGGAAAAAATACAGTCCCTAGTATAACTGTATAAACATATTATTGTCCCCATACCATTAGTGATACAAATATGCAGCAATACAAGTACATGCACACATGCACACAAACACACATGTTCACACAACATCTTGCAAGCACGCACATGCAGCCTGTAAGATTTGGCAAGTATACCACGAGAGCGTCTGATTAAATTTGGCACAAATGCGCTGACTGCTCTGGAGTTAATTGGTATTTCCCAATCTTATTATATCGTCCTCCAATCTGTTCCTCATACTTTACAATACACTGAAACCTGCACTGGGTTTACAAATATACAATTCAAAGAGGAAGCTTTGTGACAATTTCTATTTTTTAAATAAGTGAGTCATTGAGACTCCTGAGACGCCACAGTGGCGTTTGCCAATTAAGCCAGATGTTCAAGTTTGAAAAAGGACTTACATAAGACTGAACGAGAATGAGAAAAAGAGAACGAGTCAGACTGAAGTTCTTGTTTCACTTGGTGTGATGTCACAATTGCTGCCCTGGTTTTGTTCATCCGTTTGATTTCTTCTCAGAGCCAGTTCCTACTTTGGAAATTCGTTGTGCATTCCACCATCGCTGCATCATTCATTTCTCATCACAATCACCCTTTTCACCACACTCACAGACCTGTTTATGTCAAGCACATGTCTATCTCCACTAAACTGAGTTTAATGGAAGTATTTAAACATGTGTTTGATGATTTTGTTTTGCATTCATTCCACTTTTGGTTTCAGTTAAAAATAATCCTACTGTAGATATGGTGATTATTTTTATACAAGCAAGGTTTATTTCATAATGCTGGTCTAAGAGGCAGGATCAAATGTAGTGATGTGTGATATTGCACATTTTGGTATGGATCTGATACCAAGTAAATGCAGGGCCAGTACTGATACCAGTACTTTAAACTTATAAAGGCAGATTATGTAGAGAGAACAGTGTGTCATGAATCGTCACCAATTAGCAGGTTCTGAATACATTTTGATAACAATTAAATCCCTGTGATGTTTATTTACCACAACAACAACACACAGCTTTGAGCTTTTCATGTATTTTGAAACTTTTTGTGGAGACCTGAACTGTGAATGTGCCTTTAAAGCAGCTTCTGTTGTCTGAATGTCACACTGGCTATAAATAAAACAGACACGACAGGCAACACAAAAATGTTCAGACATTTTTCATAGTTTATGTTTAGGGTATGTTTTTTAATTAAAAGAAAATGTATCTAAAGAAATTCAGTGAGCTACACACTCGAATTATAGGATTGAAACAAAGTATTGATCCGAGAGTGCTAGTATTGATCTAATACCAATACCAGCGTTGGTATCGATACTACCGATATTTGGGTCGATCCTCTCGCCGCTAAACAAAATACTGCAGAATTCTCCATGTATCCAATTTAAAATTTGATCATTTTCAAGATCGTCTTATTGTCCATCTCTCCCAGAGCCCTGGATATTTTTTAACTCAGTCACAGATTTTTCCATGTTGATGTCTGCAATTCAACCAGAGCCCTGAAATCCATAAATCAACAACTTTTGTGTCAAATTTAATTGGGGAAAAAACCTGGAGTGTTCAAGCCCAAGGCAGCACATCAGGTCAGAAACAGTGTGAGCATTTATTTATTTATTTAATTTACATCGACAGTAAATTCATCCCTGAGGGTCAGACTGTCAATGCAGAGTTATGTAGTAACATCCAGCGTATTTCAGGGAGCGCATTCGCCACAAATGACCTGAACTGTGACGCTCCCAGTCGTGCACATCCAACATAGCAGTCACTCACCAGCCAACCCACTTGCTAGAGATGCTGATTTTATCCTTTTCCACCCAAACGAAATCCAAGTTGAAGAGTTGCTATTTTGACAAGGTGGAGGAGATAGTGGTTGCAGATGTGCAGAAAAAAAGATTTTTGGAAAGGGTTTAAAAACAGCAGCGCCGGCGAGCTGGGCAAGCACTGCATCTTGATGAGGACAGTGACCAAATATAAATTACACATGGCTATGGCTGTTTATCAGCAGAGTCACAGAACTTTTTGATCGCACCGCATAAATTGTTTTGCTGGGCATGGTGATCCTAATATGGGTGAATATTTTTCAATATTTTAAACCCTCTTCATATTTGATCAAAGAATTGCCAAATCTGACTGACAGCAGGCAGATAAATCTCTTCCTTGTCATCTGGACACCAAGAACTTTTAATGTTGACATCAGTCATCATTAGTTACTTCAAAGCTTGGTTTTGTCTCAAGACATTTCATCATATGGGACAGCACCTGGGATTCAAAGCCTTCTTTCAAAGACCTATTTTATATGACTGGAAATGATCATGACAGGGCTCGAAAGAAAATATTATGGAACTCCTCTGCTTCCAGTGAAGAAGATATTAGGACAATATCAGGTGAAACAGTCATTACAGGACATCTGAATTCATTTCCAGACCTAGGGAGCAGCGTCCTCTCTTTGGCACAGAGAAGGATCATCGGGGCAGCTGGGAAACTCTGACAGCTGGGAACCTCCTCAGTCTCCAGCAGACCCCAGATGCCTCTCCCTGATCCTCTCTAGCTCTTCTTGTCTCTTTTTCTCATTCACCATCTCTGTCTCTGTCCCAAGTGCAGAAAAAAATTGGCAAGGAAGCGTTCCAGTTGTAAAATGGTTGTTTTCGCCAATTACTTCTCTCCCCTACCCCCGTTATCCCAGATGTAGCCAATCTTGTGTGAAGATGTCAGAATTATGCAGATGATATGAGCAAATCTGGATGGCTTTTATAGTGGGGGATTTGTTATTTCAACAGTGTTTTGATTCTTTTCATTTGGATGAAAGATAAAACACATTCATAATTGTATATTGTTAAATTAATGGATTATGAGAACACAGAACAGAAAAAACCAACTTCTGGCCTCCTCATGCACTGATACAATTACATGATTTTAAATGCAGCGTACAGCGTGTTAATATGGTACTTTACTTTGTGTGTAAAGTATCTTCACTGCTTGATAACTCGCCTACACACTCAAAAAGACTGGAATGTGTAGCTTGAGTAGGTAAATCTATCTATCTATCTATCTATCTATCTATCTATCTATCTATCTATCTATCTATCTATCTATCTATCTATCTATCTATCTATCTATCTATCTATCTATCTATCTAGTGTTGAACCAGTTTGAACAATTACAGTACAATCAATGAGCTGCAACACAACAAAGTGCATGACTTCATCTTTGGCATTTTCTATTTGTTACTGTTGCCCGTCTGGAAACACAGATTTCCTTCTGAATACTCTCTGAGCTTAGACGGCAGTTTTCCTACGGCGTCCCGAGCATGGTGCTTTTCACCAGGAGAGATGGGTAACATCTGGTTGTCAGTCTGCAGTGAGTGAGTGAGTTTACATGGAGGCCTAGGGCAACATGGTCCAAACGCAGCCTTTTTTTGCTGATGCTGTTTTCAGGCGCCACATGGCCAGCCTCACAATGGCCGTCATGTTACATTAACAGTTTGTATGCACAAATCTGTGTATCAATCATGCGTACAAATGTTTCACAAACAAATAAAAGATTTATCAACGTTTCATCTCTGAATTTGTTCAGACTTTATGAACAAGTGTCTTGTCTGTTTCTGGGCAAACGTTCACACATCTTTAAAAAAACAGTACTGATGCTGCCACTGCTATTACTACTATGACTACAAATTATTATTATTATTATTATTATTATTATTATTGGCTGTTGGTAATCATTTTGTGTTTTCCAAAACACCATATGCTACAAAATGTTCAGTATTACAGTTAAATAAAATGCATGTAAAGAACACAAAGTAATCTTAATTTTCATCAACTTTATTTTGATTGCAGTGAATTTCTCAAAAAGCGTGTCAGAGGATCCTGTATGACAGCTTGTTTAGTTTTAGTTTGTTTCATTATTTTTTTAAATGAATTGTAACTGTAATCATTCACTTGGACACACTTTGGAGACGTGTGCTGCTTCTTCTTGGGACATTTGTTTAAGTTTGCATGGTTAGGCTTGCTTAGAGGTGCAGGCAACTCTCAGCACGCCTCCACTTCACCTGGCGGTCAACATGTTTCCTTACATGGTTGGAAACGAGTGAATGACAGAATGTAATTGTGTGCAGATTTGTAGGACTGTGTAGTCTGTGATTACACAACAGTGATTTTGACGTACACATCTAATCCTGGTGATGAAAACAAAATAAACCTGTGTGCACATTTTATACATTTAATGTTAATTCTGTGTATGCAGTTTATTTATTTTTTGCATAAGGTAAAAATGTTTCTGTGCACATATTAATAAATAAGGGCCAATGTTTACCTGACACACACAGAGGTGCCACATTCCATCAGGCAAGCCAGCCAACTGCTCGGGGCCTCCGGGCACTGACGGGTCGTCTAAGGGCTGACAAACTTTAAACCACAGCAGTTGCAATGTGCAAAGTTTGCAGTGACCGTTGGAGAGACCTGACCTCTCTAAAGTGGGCCCACCCAACTCCACTTACTCCAATTAAAAGTGGCACTATTTTTGTGTTTAATCAAACCTAATAATTCATGTCAATCAATGAAAATTTAGAGGCCCTATACCTCTGGAAGTGTAAACAGAGAAGAAAAAATAGAAAATGAGAAAAAAGGGGGCCATATTAAATATATTACTAAATGATTAAATAGTGCTAGTCTGTAATGTCCCATCAGCTACACATGAATTCTTTTGCTTACTTTGACTTTTAACATTAGTTAACTTTAGTTAACCTCTTTTAAACCAAGCAGTTCTTATACTAAACTAAAAATAGAACAACACAAACTGTCATGTGAAATGTAAAAATGGCAAGACGTAAAATGTAAGGAAGTAAAGAAATAAAAATAAAATAACATCAAATTTGTTGTTTTTACAAGAGAAGAAATTTGAAATGGGTCATTTTAGATTTACAGTTAGATATTGTATTTAGTCCTGTTAAGTAGAAGTAGTAGATTTCTCAGATAACACAAAAACACTGAAGAAGCCCTTTTTCCTTTATTTCAGCTTCAGGAAGCCATCTTCAAGTCTGAACACATGATTGCTGAATTTTATTCATGCGACCTTGAAGCCTGACAGAAACTACCTGTTTGGGACTCTGTATGATTAATATAATGAATCACATAGGCCATCACTATGAGTTCTTGGTAAATGGTGGGGATTCTTAATGGTGGGTTACTGTTTTAAGAAGTTATACATTTGTTTTTTTCCCCCCCCACACCAACATAGGTGGCATCAGTATCCTGTTTAATGATGAGTTCAGGTCTTCTTATATTGAATCAAAGAAACGTATTCCTTGTGAATAAGAACAAGGTTTAGTTTATTTCAATTTAAGTATTTACTTCAACACTGAAATAACATATACATGAGAGATTTCCAGGCATGTATCAAACACATGTGTGTCTATGTAGGGTCTCAGTCATCATCCAGGTCATGGTGGTCTTACCCAGAAGAGTCTTGAACCCCAAATGATCTCCAGCTGCTTTCAGCTCCACTGCTCAAGACTGCATATACGTGCTTCATAGCTCACTTATATTTTGACTTCATAGCTTTTAATTGAAGTACTTCATGACGTGAAGCCTACATATAATTACAATTGTACATGTACCTGCTTTTACATCACCCTGCACTGAAGGACTAGTCAGATGTGATGTGATTGCACTGGAAAGGTAATCTATGAAAAAGCCTAGTGTCAGACAGGCCATGGTGGGGAGCCGTCTGGCTGTGGGAGGATCCTCGAAGTGGAAGAAATTAGATCATTTTTATACAGTAACAAAGCTATGTTTCCAAAATCCGTCCTAGGTCTTATTTCTTATCTATACACACAGTGGTATTTTGTTCAACCTATAAAGTGGGTCTGAGCTTTACATTTGCATTTGTTCACTTTGATTTCTCATAATGGTAATGGGAAAAAGATGAATGAATACTCTATTGGACACAGCTGGATTTCACATCCTTTTTACTCTGAAAAACCAAGTATTGGAAAAAGGACCCCTCGTGTCTCTGCATGAAATGTAAATGTGTGCACAACCTTTCATGGCATATGAGTAAGAGAAGACCATCCATCTATCCATCCATCCTGTGCCTGTTATTCAGGTACAGGCAGCAGATCCCAGACCTCAATCTCCCCTCTTACTGCTCTTTTAGTGAGACACCAAGGTGTACCCCCTCACAAAACCTCGTTCCTCATCGTAATGTTAACTCTGAGCCCAGACACCGACACAGGAAGCTCAGTTCCACTGCTTGGATCAGCAGTCTCATTCTTTCATTCACTACATACACAGGTCATGGTAGCACCACTGGTCAGGGTAGGAACATCACATACAGTGGGATGCGAAAGTTTGGGCAACCTTGTTAATCGTCATGATTTTCCTGTATAAATCGTTGGTTGTTACGATAAAAAATGTCAGTTAAATATATCATATAGGAGACACACACAGTGATATTTGAGAACTGAAATGAAGTTTATTGGATTTACAGAAAGTGTGCAATAATTCTTTAAACAAAATTAGGCAGGTGCATAAATTTGGGCACTGTTGTCATTTTATTGATTCCAAAACCTTTAGAACTAATTATTGGAACTTAAATTGGCTTGGTAAGCTCAGTGAGCCCTGACCTACATACACAGGTGAATCCAGTTATGAAAAAGAGTATTTAAGGGGTCAATTGTAAGTTTCCCTCCTCATTGAATTTCCTCTGAAGAGTAGCAACATGGGGGTCTCAAAACAACTCTCAAATGACCTGAAGACAAAGACTGTTCACCATCATGGTTTAGGGGAAGGATACAGAAAGCTGTCTCAGAGATTTCAGCTGTCTGTTTCCACAGTTAAGAACATATTGAGGAAATGGAAGACCACAGGCTCAGTTCAAGTTAAGGCTCGAAGTGGCAGACCAAGAAAAATCTGGGATAGACAGAAGCGACGAATGGTGAGAACAGTCAGAGTCAACCCACAGACCAGCACCAAAGACCTACAACATCATCTTGCTGCAGATGGAGTCACTGTGCATCGTTCAACCATTCGGCGCACTTTACACAAGGAGATGCTGTATGCGAGAGTGATGCAGAGGAAGCCTTTTCTCCGCCCACAGCACAAACAGAGCCGCTTGAGGTATGCTCAAGCACATTTGGAC
>VOQK01034235.1:12172-33329 GCA_015052645.1 Benitochromis conjunctus
TATGTATTAAGACAACAGTTTTATTATGTCACTCTCAGAGATTATTTTTACATTTAAAATTTAATTATATTAAAAGGAAATAAGGGCCCACAGCAGACTGCTCTAAACATGCAAATGTGAGAGTACTGCTGTTAGTAGGTCCTGATAAATCTCCAATTTGCCCTAAGCTGCCCTTTTATAAGCAAACTTGGTCCTTTAACCCTCAGAGTCACAGCTTTAACTCACATAAGGCCAAAAATATACAATGTTGGCTTCAGATATCATTTCTGTAGTAACAATAAGATTAGCCAGCTAGCTGCTATGAGGGGTATCGACTAACATGGCGATGTCGGCGGGCTAGCTAACATTAGCTAACATTAGTCAAAAGAGTCTGCTCAATACAAGCACTCAAAATCTCCACTTACTGCCGTCCATTCTTTGAAGAATGGCTCCGCCCACATCCTATTTGGTGCCTGCCAATCAATGAGAGCCTGTTTCTTGATAAAAATATAGTTAACTGTTACATATTGCACAAAAATTACCATCAACACAAGAATGACAGCAGAGAATAATGACAAGATATGAATTAGGTGCTTCAGTTATCTGGGATGAACTCAGTTTTACTGCTTAGATATAGCGACTGTTTCTAGACCTGTCTTTACTAATGCCCACTGAGACCACAGCACTTTATGTACACAGACAAGTATTTAATGTATTCAGGATCCACTGTGGATATGAGTCCACGTCAGAGCAGGACAAAACTCCATCCAAGAGTCATCCTGCATCTGTTGTCCATCACTCATCGCTGTCACGGCTCCCACAAAGGGTCCCAGCATCACCAGCAAGATCCACACGAAGCCACGAGGCTCCGACTAACTCCATGTTTTTATGTGAGTGCAGAAAGAGTTCAACAAGTCCACAGTAAAAACTGGAGCTCAGAGATCAGATCGTTTCAGAGATCAGATCGTGAATGAGCTCGCTGTCTGCGGACCCTGTAAATAAAACACAAACACGAGAAGAGGAAATCCAGTTGCTTCATAAAATGTTGTGAAATAACAGAATCAGGAAATAGCTTTCAAACCAGGGACACCTAAACTACTGTCCTCGACAGCAGATGGTGAGCGCTGAGAGGGGGAAGAGGCGGGGTAATAATAACAGAGCAGGAAAATATAGCAAAGCGGATATTAGAGAGGGGCACCCAAACAAGCTGACAAGACCTGCTGATGGTAGAACGTCAGCGTGACCTACTAAACACAAGACAGGTTTGGAAAAATCCAGAAAGGAGAGACGAGTCGTCTCAGAGAGCTCCTAAACAGCCCTGAAAGCTTCAGTGCTGAGAGTTGCAGAAACACAGCATGACTGGAAAAAACAGCCAGCAGTTTATCATCACGTTTTTGGAAGATGATGAGGAACGATACGACAATATCACTATTAGTAGTTATGAATGTAATATAACTATTATTTAGGTATATTACATTCATCTATAGTATAAGTGTAGCATTAGCCTTGCAGTAGACCGGTGACCTGTCCAGGGTGAGGCTGAGATTTTAGGACACGGGATGCTTTCTGGTGCGGTTTCCTGATCCTCAGATCCGCCGTCTTCCTTCACGTTAACAGAAGCTGTTTAATGGGGAGCAAATGTGATGCTTTTTAAAATGTGGGGCAGCTTTTTTCCTGCTGTGTTTGTGTGCGGGTGCAGATGTGGCGGATAAAATCCTGTCAGGGATCAGGCTAATTCCTTACACACTCGTTGCTGTTCTCCATCTGCTGACAGTTTTATTTCTGTCTGATGAAAAAAGAAAGACAGCAGCAGATGGACCAAAAAGCTGAATGAAACAAACCTTTCACCTCATCAGCTGACGGCAATAAAGTGGGTCGGAGTTTAACAAACAAGTGTTTCCTACTGAGTTTGGTACTGTGATTTATGGACACGTCACAGTCTCCATCATCAGTTTAATATCAGTTTCTTTCAAACAGCGTGTGCTCACTGATGTTCACTCTCACTCTACAGATGATCTCTGTATTAGAATAAGCATGGCTTCCTCCATGTTGTTATTGGAGCTAAAGGTGACCATATTTAATAGAGAGGATGGAGTTATGAGTTAATGCTAGCTTGTCTCTTCCCCTAATAAATGCAATCATCACTTAAAAACTGCATTTTGTATTTTCTCGGTTTATCTTTGGGGCAGATACGTTTTCACCACACTGTACTTTAGTTTTCAGTCTGCATCCACAGGCTGCACAGGAGCATCACACAGATACCTGCTAATTAGTGCTCAGCAACATCCAATTAAAACCCTAAAATGTCACTCACCAAAACTGGAGCTCACACTTGTTGGATGGTCTGTTGGTAGCCTACAATTAACTGCAATACATGTTCAAGATGGTCTTATTTTAGACTCAGCAGTGGACGTGATGCCCTGCAGGAGCTGTAATCTTCCTGTAATCATCCCCAAATAACAGAACAACCAAAATATTTAATGTTACAGAACTTCATAATGATTTCCTTTAAAGTTCAACTCCAATAAATTTAATATTGGATGAATTTATAATAGTTTCCTGGTTGAGTTGAACTTCAAACTCAGTCTCAGTTTCTCTTCACAGACTTCTTGCTATTATTTCCACGTTCTGCAGTGTTTCGTTGTATCCGAGGTGCTGTCGTTTGTCACATTACTGCATTAAAAATGCACAAACATGGTGCACAGGTCCAGTTCAGGGATTCCAAGTGCTTGCCTAATTTTATTTTATTTGTCTCTGTTCAAAATGTGAATCCCCAGTAGTTGGTCAGATTAGTAGCTGGAAACAAGGAAACTACTAATCTGGCTTCTGTAATGTTTGATTTATATTTAAATTATAAATCTGTAGCATAAAAATGCCTTGTAGCAAAGCAAACAGCAACAATCAGGATTGTTTGGATGGCTCCATGAATCAGGATGTCATGGACTGCTGTGTGGCAGGCAGAAAGTGCACCCCAGCGCAGGACCTCACAAGACAAGGAAATAAACTCACAATAGCATTATTGCTGGCATTTCATTGGTTAAACAAATCAACAACAGAGCAGGGCAGGAGCAAACCAGACTGAAAACCAGGACTGAAGGAAAGCACACTAACACACACAGCATGAACGAGGGCACGACAAACAACAACGAGCAGGATATACACCCCAGGTAATTAATGAGATGGGAAACACCAGGAAACAGAGCTGAACTGGATCTAACTAAACAGAGACAAAACTTAACATAATGCACATGGCATGAGACACTATCAAAATAAAACAGGAAGTAACTTAGACTGAGACCACAACTAAGACATAGGCCCTTTCTCAATTCGCAAGTACGCGAGTCCGTACTCGTGTTCTCGCTAAGTCTGGACTTTGTAAGTTTGCACGGGAGTCCAGACTTAGCAAGAACGTGAGTACGGACTTGCGATTTGAACAATTGGAACACCAGCGTACTTGATGATGTCACAGGTCCGGAGTTTTTACTGCCGTCCCCTTTAACTGTGATTAATATGTTATGAAGCTGCACTTTAATCTGAGCCAAACCGATTTACTCAGGAAAAACACTGAAATAAACCAAACATTACAAGAGACTTATATATCATGTTTAATTCTCGCCTGAAAATATCTTAAAAGTTTATTTTGTGACCCAGAAAGAGTAATAAGAGTAATATTTAAAAGTTTTTAGTCGCGCTTCTCCGCCATTGCTGTGTTTGACTTTTGGACGAAATGCATTCTGGGATATTTGGCTTTACCAAGTCCACACAAGTCACCACCGATGCATGCTCGATAAAACGGGCGGAGCGAGAACACATCCAGGAATTTTTGGCGTTCTCGGCTTGATTCGTACTTTGAGTTGGAACAGTACTTGGTCTCCGACTGATGACGTATAATGAGTCAACGAGAGCGCAAGTACACACAAGTACACACAAGTACGCATATTGAGACACGGCCCATACAGACTTGACACAACCAAACGGTAACCATGGAGACAGGACACTGAGACCAGACAGACAAAAAGGGATCACAAAAAAGATAAACCAGAGAAACAGAGGACATAACAATGAGAGAACAATTTCACTACGACTATAAAAGAACCAAAATGAGACACAGGAGATCCTTGAAACAGAGGTTATGAACTCAAAACACTGAGTTGACGAGATCCTGGATCATGACAGTAATTGGTTATAAACGTCTTACCCACAACGCTCAGTGCTCCTTCAGTTCAGAAACCAACTCTGAGGCTCCACTGAGAGTTAAAAATAGCTTAAATTCTGTCAGCTCCAATAAAACGATCAGTGTGGTTGTCCTCGTGGGTGGAAGGCCCAGGCATCCATGATTTATGAGGTTTAACCAAGTTAGCAGGTAGTTTCCACCTAAAGATGGATCTAAGGATTTCTAAAAACTGAAATGTTCAACTCTGCTTTAACTTTGAATGTGAGAAAACTAAATGGCTGTGACAGTTGGAGTGCTGATGAAGTCAGGCTGTGGTTAGGCTCATGTAAACACACCAGTGCACTGAAGATGGAGGAAAAGGGTTAAGTTATTCTCAGTTAAAGTTCATGTCAAGGGTCTCTGATGGGCAGAGACAAACGCCATCATATCACAGGAAGAAGACGCCGAAGACAAACGTCTGAGACGGTCCGTCCACAACACGAGCTTAGACATTAATCTGCTGCCCGGTTTCTTTGTGTTCACAATAAAATGTGAGTTGGCCTGAGAGGCGTTCAGATGTTTAGTGTTTAGGTTACCATGAGAACCCCGGGTACTGTGAGGTTTGTGCTAGAACACAAACAATCCCAGCATGTTAATCGAAATATGATATCAGCTGGATAATCCAGGGTGACTTCCTTCTTGAGTTATTACAGTTCATATCTTGCCTTAGGTTATATTTGAAACAGTTTAGATTTTTCTTCAGCACTCAAG
Organism: Benitochromis conjunctus; assembly: GCA_015052645.1. Classification (NCBI taxonomy): domain Eukaryota; kingdom Metazoa; phylum Chordata; class Actinopteri; order Cichliformes; family Cichlidae; genus Benitochromis; species Benitochromis conjunctus. Next base: position 17,076 of record VOQK01034235.1, read on the forward strand.
TTCAAGTTCTGTTTATTTGTCATATGCAAGTTAGCACAAGGTCAACATTACAATGAAATGTGTTTGACGAGCAAAAACTCACATTTATGGGTGACGAACAAGGAAACTTTCAGCTTCTTCTAATTGGACCGTTTGTTTAAATGAAACTCACAGTGGGCCTGAAAGAGATGTCACTTCATCTGGTTGGTACTGAGATACTCCAGCTCGTGGACCACCGCCGTGACCCTGCTGCCTCCAGAGATCAGGACCTGCATTCTTGAAGGAGCACATTGTGTTGTATAGAGGAAGTGGCGTCACCTCGGCGCTCATGAGCAGCATTCATTCTTCTTATCACAACCTTTTCAGGGCGGCGAGGCTTGAATGACAGCGGCCCACAATGGCCGTCAAACCCGAGCTGCCATTCTTTGAAACACAATATAAACTTCCTGTGTTGCGGCAGCGTCGCGGGGCGCTCAGCCTCATATCTGCCTCGACACCCACAGCAAACTGGGAGCAACATGCTCACATTGCTGTTTCAGTACGCCTTTAAATCCTTCAGCGCAGCGGCCGATGACTGAACCGGTGCAGAGAAAAAGGTTGAGGAGGGAAAATGGATGTGAGGGATGAAAGGAAGTGCCTTTCCCTGGTTAATGTGGCCTGCTGGGGCCCCTTCTGGTTTGAAACTGGCTTCTATCACACGATCTTTCCCACAACGGCATCCTGCATCCACAGCTCGGTCAAAGACAAACCCCCCCACCCCACCCCAGCAGCTTCCTTTGCATTTTAACAACAGAGAATCACAATCAGCCGTAAAATGAGGCTGTTTACTTTGAAAGGTGACAGCAAGGTGACCTCACAGCCTGACCTACACTGCATTCAGTCTCTCTGGGTCAGAGCTAACCTTTGCCCCCCCACCACACACACACTACCCTGAATTGGAGAAGCGATTTAAAAGATTGATGGATATTTTCAAACATCTACCGTAATAAAAAGAGCAAACATCACCCTCTTATTAAACCAGGACTTTGTTTTCTGTCTGATCTGTTTCAAACCCGGCATGTGGGCTACTGAGATCCCGGGTCAGAGTGGGTTAGGGTTCCCAGTGTGTTGTCCATAGTGACTGCTGCCTGCTCCAATCCATTTGCAACAGAACCAATGCACATGTATATTTATAGTGTATTAATTCACAGTTGCATTCCTAAGCCTCGTCAGTCACACAGGCCTGAAGCTGGCTGGTGAGTGGTTGCTGGCTGTTGCTAGCTTAAATTGGTTGCAAAGAAGGTGCTGCACCAAAAGCCCACTGGTGACCTCCACAGTAGCTCGTTGCTTGTGTGGAGCTCGCCAAGTGAATCTTTCGAAAGAAACAAAAAGTTGCACTTTTGAAACATGTTTCCACTTCTCAGTGAGTTGTAGGTGACTGTGGCAATGTACCCAAAGCACCTGGACACAATGCAGACACCTCTTTGCAACCACCAGCATCCACTCTCCAACTGGTCCGGGAATCTACACTTTTCTCAGGCAGTCGCTGACTGAAGTTTCACCTCCAGTTTTAAGTGTCAGCCTCACACAGGCTTTTGGCTCTGGGTAGAAACGTCTGGAAACACTTCCAGCTTTAATTAGCTGTAACAAAAAAATGAGGTCCGTGCACGGCATGAAGCATCTGAAAAGCGATACCGCCACAGAAGTCCCTTAAACTGGCATTATTTCTCGTGGCCAGCAGAGGGCGACACTTGTGTGTACATGAAAAGGCTCGGGTGATGTGACCTCCGTAAACACTTTCCTGATTATCTGTTTGTTTTCAGGCTCCAGGCTATTTTTCTCAGCTTAAGAGAAATCTAGTCTGTCATCATTTCTGATTTTTAAGAGTAACTCTGTGTGATGCATTTAGAGGAATCTGTCAAATGTAAATCATTTAGTTCCCTCCCATCACCTCTTCTATCTCAAACATCTTTAATAACACTCGTATATATTTCTAAGTCTCAGTGTAATAAACCGACTTCCTTTTAAGTCAGCCTGGAAGGATGAGTGGATATTGCTTGGCAGCAGAGAGAAGGATATGAAGAATTAACCTCATAACCTTCACAGTTCAAACTCATTTCCAGGCCTCGCAGCCTCACAGAGCCTCTGTTTCCCAATCCAAACAAATACAGCAGCTTCTAACTGGAAGCTCAGGAGACGAGTTAAAAATGTCTTCTGTCATAATTTTTCACATTTGTTTTATTTATTTAAAGCCTTGTTTTCAATACAGACATAATGGAAATGTAAAAAAAAAAATGAATCCACTGCAATGAAGGAATGCAAGGCAGGATCAGCTGATTAAATCATGCTGACTGTTTTTTCTACGTGTTGCTCATAGGTGGGTAATTAGCCGGAAACAGTGAACAGACTCTGAGTTTTATAACTCGGCACGAGTCCTCCGACGACTCCAGCATTCCTGTCAGATTCCAGTTTTAGCCGGCTCGGACTCTGCTGCGGGGAGCGTGAAGGCCTCGGCTCTGACTGACAGCCGGCCTCATTAGCGATCCAGCGAGCTGTCAGCAGCAGCTGCAGCCTGTCTGCTGACGAGTAATCGCACCTGCCGACACTCTGAGTTCGCGCGCTAACGAGCCTCCTCGTGTGGTGTTTGCAGCACCAACCACGGCAGCTCCAGGTGAGAGCTTTCAGTGCTTCAGAAGACGCTCTCACCTGAAGTTCCCCCTCAGGAGCAAAAGAAAACCCCTGAGAGCTGCTGAGCCTCTCTCAGGACAGTGGATTTAATCGCCGTCAGAACAAAGGACCCTGCCCCACATCCACCGGCGTATACACCGCATACCTGCACACCATCATCAGAGACACATCTGAGCTTCTATCACACAAAACTCTCTTTTACGTCTTTATACCATTTGATTCATTGCTGGCTAAAATGTAGCGGTCAGTCTACGTCCCTGCCTGTGCGGCGCTGGGTCATGTGATCAGGACACCTGCTAGGCCAGGTGAGGTGTTTGAGCACCGAGGCAGATGCTGCGTGGATGGAGGTCAAGGACTAAAATCTTGACTTTTACAGATTAGAAAGAGTTTAACTGGTTTTAGGTGTTGAATATGTTTTTATAATTCTTCCACAGTTTTAAACCAGCCGGTAGGATTTGACTCATTGGCTCAGTCTCTTCAACTGACCTTGACTCTCCTCTGAAGACAGAGCAGTCTCACGCCTTTTTGGGAATTAGTTCAAAGTTTGGGTAGAGGGTGTGTTCGAGCAGAAACTCCTTCCTGTTCTCCGGCCGATCCCTTTCAACCGTGCCGATTCCCGGCTCTTTGCGTGCCAGGCCCTTTCCGGCCGGGAGTCTGGAGTGTGTTTTTAGCAGGGACGCTGCCGCTGAGTTACTGGTCACTGTGTTAGGGGAAGGGAAGGGTTGGCATTTCCCCTCTGAGCCGTCCTCACACAGCCTGAGACACAAAGCTCTGACAGTCAGTATCAGGGTCAGACGTCAGTGAGGGCGATGAGGGTTGATTTAATCGGTCTCTGTGACAAATAAACCAAACCTGAAAGCACGTAAACATCCAGAACTCTGCAGAAAACGTAGGAAGGATGCAGCAGATCGAGCCTGAACGCAGCATTACTGCTCGGCGTAATCTTCACTTTCTCACTTTGTTTACCTAAGAGGGAAATCACATGATTTGGATAAAATCATGATAACAGATGACTTGATAACGTGATGTCTCCACTCTGCCCGGGACTCCAGGGTGTCTAAAAGCCTAAAATATCGAGCAGTTTGAAGTGTGTGGTTTGCAGATATCACATAGTGAGGACTTGCATTAAAAACCGATGTTGCTGTATGACTTTATTGATTGGCTTTAAGATACATTTCAGTCAGGGCCAAGATCGGCTTCATAAATCTGACTTTATTTATCATTTCTGCTCCAAATGCTTATATTTTTTCCTCGGTAAAAGTTCCCGTTGAGGGTCATTGATGGTCAGAAGACCCTGAAAACAGAACAAACTTCTGCTGAGAGAACATCTGAGATGACCCGCCCACTGCACGAGGCTAGTGAGATATTTGATGTGAGCCCCTAGGCTGCAGTTACACCGAGTTTTTAAAATTGACTTTAAAGTTTCACGCTGCACATGAACAGCTTCAGAGGCTGAAGATGACGGCAGAAAAGCTTTTGGTGGTTCTTCACAGATGAAAAGGTAACCATGGAGACGCTCAAACACGATCAGTACATCATCACTGAAGCAAAGGATGTTCAAGAGAGGACTGTTGATCTGCTGTAATGTTTAGGGAGGCGTGGCTTTGTTCTGGAACCGTCCCACCATGACACTTACAGGTGAAAGACAAAGTGGAAAGCGCTGCACTAATGTCCCTCAGGTAATCAGGAAAAACTGGTAGATGTGTTATTTCAATCAATGCAGCGACTGATTGTAACTGGTCGCTGAGAAGTGGAGCATGCAGCAAGCTCAACAACGTTGCACAGGCTGCACAGTGGGAGGCGGTCTGTCTCCTAACGATCAGTCGACTCGTTGACAATCTGAGTCAGTCTGAAACTCGTCTGTGAAGCTTCTCTTTGCAATAGAAGACTCGACTCAGCTGGTTTTATTCTGGTTATATTCATTGAAATCTTTATATCTCATTATTATTTATCTGTTAATTGCCTGTTATACCAAACAGATTACCAGCTTGACCATTCAATCACAGACTGGCTCCGTCTTATCACAGTTTTGATGGACCAAAGCGGCTTTGAGGAAAGCAACCAACCAGAAGTGCTGGCAAACCTGGTCCCATCTTCAAAGCGACCATTTCAAAGGCCATGAAACTGCAAGCTTAGACAGTCGCGTTGGTCGAGCCAGTCACTGTGTAGTAGGATAAAGTACTGAACAGAGCAGCAGAGATTACATTAAATCAGGAGCTTGTGTGGAGGTGGGTTGCAAAGCAGCTTGCAGATGCAGTTAAGGTGTTGGCCCGCTGACGCTCTACGTGAGTTTTACAACCTGCGTGTGTCAGCTGATGTGTTTTCAGGACGCCAGGTCACAGGTTTTAAGCGCTGGTCTGTGGTAAACTACGTGTGATCATGAGAAGGTGCTGATCTGCTGCTTGGGGGTTAAACGTGTCCACGTCCTGTGAGACTGCTTCTATTTTCACTCTCCGCCTCCAAAGTGTCCTCAGGAATGAGACCGAGGATACACTGAGGTGATGCAACTCTGCTCCCCTCATCTCTCTTTCCAGTCCCTCCCCCCAGTCCACCCACATTCCCAGGATGCTGCACTCCAGCAGAGATAAAGTTAGCGCTGCAGAAGTGACAACGCGTTGTAACCGCTACCCGTCATCACCGTCACCACCAGCTCCTGGTCCAGATGATGCAACCCTCACTCCCCCGCCCTTCCTCACTTTATTAACTGGCTGTGTCTTTGGGATGCTAGGCAACATAAACATACCTAAATTTAGCCCTGCGGCATGTCTCAAACCTGCGCTGCAAAGCAGATCCTCAGTGAGTAAATGAAAGCGCAGTCGTGTGGTTTGGCTGACTTTAATAGAACAAATATTTTACACGAACACGTTCACCAACAGAATAAATAGGAGCTAAACAGCTTTAATATATTGGGATACATCGGCATCATAGTGCACTAAACACACAGAGTAGCATGCATGTCAGGAATCGGTCTATTTGTGACCTCAGCGCTGCACGTCACTCAGTTACAACGCCGTGTTGGGTTCAGACTCCACGATATGAGCGATATCAGCCCCAACGTAAAGACGCCAAGTGTTGGATCCAAAGAAAGTCATCAGATGGAATATTTGATGGTTTTATGACACACACACAATGTAAGAAACACACTCAGACGAGGCAGGCAGAGCTTTTTCTTTGAGGAACTCATCTCCCCACCGAGTTTCACCTCCAAGAAGGCGCCACTAACGTAAAAACATGAAGACTGATCAAGAGGACCCCGTGCCGGGGACATGAAGGCGGATTCTTTCAGGTTGTCCATGCATTTCATTATTATGAATGTGAGATCGCAGGACTGGATGGGAATCGTTAACACTTAATTCATTTAGCGATAAAGGTCCAACTCGCTGTTAGGGCCATAACTCAAGAATTTATTTTTCTTCATGTTGTTTGTAGGCAGAACATCGTGGAGTCTTTCAAGGAGTCCGCTTTGAGTTTGGGGTAGTGCTCTGTTCACGTCATTCATTAATCTCGTTAACTCTGGTCTGAGTTGCCTCGTGGGTTTCGTGGGTTTTCAGATTAAGAGGGAAACACAGATAAAGCTACCTTGAGGGCCTGACAACTCTGTCGCGCACGCCACGCCACGCCACATGATTACATTTTTCTTGGTCTCTCGGTCCTCGTGTGCAGAGACTTTATCAGGTTGTGAAACACAGCGAGGAGCTGTGATTGTCATGTTTATATTCATGACTTCTTAATGACCTGATGTGACGTGAAAACATCTCATCAGGCCACTCCCTGTAGTCTGAACCCAACATTAGAGGGAACAACATCTCCAGCCTAACCCAAACAGATAAAACCGAGGATGAAATCCATTATCTCCACCCGAAGGAATGCTCTGTGTATCCCAAGGAAACGGATGGAGGCCACAAATTAGACCGATGAGAGATACGAACTCAGAGAAAAGTCTACGTTAGAGTACCTTTAAATGTCTTTTATAGCTTATTAGCAGCTTTAGTTACATACTGTGCATCATAAATGAGAGTTTGAAGAAGCTGTCAACTAAACACTGATATTATCCAAAATTCTGATCGGCTGCTTTTAATCAATCAATTCTTCTTAAATGTTCATGTCATTAAAACAGCTGCAGTGACTTTCAGAATAAAAGCAGCAGCAGTAATCCTAACATGTCCTGCATGGAAACTACAAACCTGCTAAGTTATGTCTTTGAGAAAATCGATCTTTTGGCAATAATTAGACCCTGCAATAATCAAATCGAATCCATTCACCTACTCCAACAATAAAACAGAGGACATATGTGAGTCCTGAGGGGCTTTGAGGGTGTAACCCTGATCTCTGAACACCCACCGGGTCGCCTGCCCCGGCTCAGAGCTGGAGTTCTCTAACCCTAAAACCGAGATGGGCCACCAGTGACAGGTTGGGTGTTAGGAGGGTCAAATGTTTGTACTCCAGAACCTCAACAATAAATAAATCAGAGAAATCGGGCAGATTTGAGGAGCTAAAACCTGAAAATATTCTGAACTTCTGCTTGAAAAATGAACTCAATTATTATTGGATTATCAACATATCTGTAAAATCACTTAATGACGTGTTATTTATGTCTTTGTGTCAGCAGTAAAGCAAGCCCAGCCGCCTTTCTTTCATCCAACACCTCCGGCTGATGAAGGCGTCTCCATTATTATTAATATTTTGTCCGAGACGCGTCCTTCGCTCTGCTGTCACACTGTAACATCTGCAGTCTTCCTCGAGTCAGCTGGAGGAGGAAACAGCACAACTAGGTCTCTGCAGTTTGTAAAGCGTTTCACTTTGTGTTAGTTTGTGTCGTCATTCTGCGAGTTCGGCTTCACTTCAACAGTCTGAGCTCAGACCACGCAGTACCCGTGGCTGGCCATGAGGGCGGTCTGGCTCTCCCGTCGCTTGTCCTTCTTCTTCTTCTGTCGGACCCTCCAGCAGATGGTGCTAGAGCCCAGCAGCCCCAGCCCGACAGACAGCAGCACCAGTCCCAGCACCGAGATGGTGGACCCGTGGGAGTTGAAGGTGTAGGCCACCGCCGTCACCACGATGCCGGCGATGAGGACCACCACGCCGAACGGGACTGTGCAGCGGTAGCAGGACATCTCTGCGCCGCCCGTTGCCGCTGTAAGCTGAACCTCGTTGACGTGTGGGACATGCGTCGTCACGACGACCCTACGATCTTTCCTGGGCTTGTCCCTGCTCAGCTTCTCGGCGGAGATGGACGGCGGCACCTTCATGGCGCTCCGGGGGACCCTGCCACCACAGCCTTTGCCGTGGAGGTCATCAGGCATTGTGATCTTACTGGCGAGGAACAGGTGAGCCATCTTGATGCAGGGTCAGGGATCAGCCAATCAGAGAACAGCTAGCTGTGAAGTCAGAAATGAGTTTTTTGTTACTTCAAAGACATTAAAACATCATTTACATCTCATATTTTTACACTTTGAGTTATTATCCATTAGCAGCTTTTTATTAGTCTTTATAAAACACTTATTAATGGAGGAATTTTATTCCAAGGCTGGTTTGAAACCATCAGACAATCAGCCAGAATCTGTAGAGGCGGGAAGATGAATGGATGCAGACCAGCTGGATGGACTGGAAGGTGTTACACATCAATGGTCGCCTGACTTCAGCCTCCGAGCATGTGTGGAGCACCGGAGGACAGGTTGGCATCACGCGGGCCGTCGGGTCTAAGCTCGAGAACTGCTATTAAAGTGGAAAACGAGGCCAAACTAATGGATTTTCTCTGAAAAGCTCCGCCGACTTTCACAGATTAAACGTTACATGTTGTGATGACATCTGTCTGGTCGAAGCGAGAGCCTCTGCTGTTAATGTGAGGCAGAGGGAGGGCGGCCTGAGAGTGGCCTGAAAATGAAAGACCACAGGAAATGATGCGAGGCGTAACGAAGGCCCGGCCCTCATGTAACCTCATTATCAGCTGAATCTGTGACATTTTCACTGCTAATTAACGACTTCTTTCTGCTGCAGTTTCTGACACAAACCTGCAGCTCAGCTCGTTATCATTAAGACACGTTAGACTTCAGATGGAGAAGCTTTTCTGACTGAGATGCAGCCCTCTGAGCAGCGCAGTTTAAGTGTCCTTTAGACCTGCCATAGTCAAGAGAAGCACACATCTCTACAGCTGATATGTGCCACACTGGGCAACTCACACTAAATCAAAGTGATGTAGAAATATGTAGAAATATTAGCAATAAGAGATCTCTAATTGAATGATATTTGATTGGAAAGGGAGTCAGGACAACTGCACGGGCAAAGCACAGCCTCTTTCAATTTTAAGGTTTCATGATAAAAAAAATCATCTTAAAAATATTTTAATATTGCCACCAATGAACAACAACACCGAGTGTGTAAAACAAGTCCAGCCCCAATGCTCTCATGAGGATTTAGAGGGTAAGTAGCCACGGATGCTGCCAGTGATCATCGTCAGTGTGAGCACCTCTACAGAAGTAGAAGTTTTGGCGGTTTGCTGGTCGAAATCGTTCAGGTGTGTTAACACAATCTTCCCAGGACTCAGATGTCACAGCAAAGTCATCCCAGGGTCAGAAAAAAAGACTCTGTAACAGAGTACTTTCCTCTTACTCTGACCGCACATCTGAACATAGATACATACTCTGCTTCTGTGTGCAGTGACCTCACAGCAGCCATGTTATTGGTCAGGTCACGCTCCAACAGCACGGTCCAGAGGTCCACTTCTATTTAGCTCAGTTTTATTTGTACGGTGCCAAATCACAACAACGATTGCCTCGAGGGGCTTTATACTGTAAGTAAAGACCCTTCGATCATACAGAGAAAACCCAACAATCACATGACCGCCTATGAGAATATATGACCCTGAACTCTTCAGTTCAGGTGAAGCTAGCAGCTACAGCCGCCCGCGTCACCTCCCACCTGTCAGTGAAACTGTAAGCCTTAAGATAATTTACACAGGTGAGCTATATCCCCCTCTCCTCCCCCGTACAGGTGTTGTGACGGGGGAAATGAATGTGTTTGTGAGTCTGTGGGGACTGACTCACTGCTGGAGCCTGCAGCACACAGACCTGCTGAGTGTCTGCTGTGCTACAGAAATAACATTATTATTAATACAACAGTGTAAAATGAAACCTGCTTTACTTTAAGAAAAAGATGAAATCCCAGAAGAAGCTGCTTTGTAGACAGTAGCTCCTGCTCACTGATCCCTGCAGCCTGACTTCTACAGAGAGACGAGGCTTTACCGTTCCTCCCTGAAATCAGGACTTTCCCGACATCCCAGTAGCGCGCGTGACTAAACGAAGCCTGATGGAGTCCCGGCTGTTGCGCTGATTGTGTGGAGACGGGAAAAGCTGGGAGCACTTACTGTGTCAGTGTGTCCATCCCCTCAGAGCACCAGTTTGAGTCTGAGCGGGTCAGGGTCTCCTCGGCGTGGAGCCTCCTCTGGCTCGCTGCTCTGCATCGTCCTCACTGCAGAAATAAACGGGGGGAACGTGGCTATCAATAGAAGAAGCGGCCCCCCACCGCCGCCACCACACCCACTCCTCCATACCACCTCCTACCCGAGGAGGAAGCAGAGGTTTAACTCTTTCCTCCCTTCAGCTGCTCTCCTGTCTGTCAGTCAGCTGTGCAGCATTTACACCCGAGTTCTTCCCACTCCCACGTTTGTCCTTAAAACACAGTCTAACATCTGGAATTTGAAGGCTGCTGGTTTTCTTTGCTCTGACTTATTTAGCTCTAAAAAAAGGTGTCACCTTCTTACACCTGTGACCGAAACACACCTGTGCAGAGCCTGTTTGGGCAGGTTATGTTTGTCCAGCTACAAATGTGCCCTAAACATGTCACATGAAGCAGTCATGAAGTTCTGACTGCCAGAACCAGACAGAGGTTAGAACGTGGATGTAGCTTCCAGGTCTGAAGAGTGAACATGAGGCAGACGTGCCCCATACCTGCAATGTCTTCACTGTTTAAATGATGTATGAAAGTGTCAATAATAAGTGCTAAAAATCAAAGTTGGGCTAATAAAAACGATACTCACAAAAGTGACAAATAATGCACACATGATGAAAACCTGTTTTTTTAAGTATCTCCTCTCGGTAGGGGTCACCTTCACATTAAACCTGAACTTTGGGAGAGTTCCTCCACAGGACCTCTGCCCCGGCGGCGTTCACGAGTTAAAGCTCGTCCACATCAGCGGTGAGAGCGGGAGCGTGCAGTCAGGGTCGTGTTTCTGCTCTGGTCCCAGAGGAAGTGTCTGTGCTGCAGCTGCAAACTCATGTTAACATCTGGGACCAATCAGCTGAACTCTGTTTACCATCTGAACAGCCTCACGTCCACGCCCGTCCAAACATGACCAAAGGGCCTGAAATGCTCACACTCAGTCACGTATTCAGCGACTAGAGTCTGAACTGACTGAACATGAAAACTAACAACCTGTGGATGGATTTGTGATTTTTACGTGAACCTCCAAAAAGTGCAGTGCTTGTGCTCCCAGAGGCCTTACAACAGTGAGCAGCACTGCTAACGTTAGCTTTGAAATGCAAACATCACCAAACAACACAGACTCCACAAGAGGACAACACTATGAACTGATGCGCCTTCACACAGTGATGGAGAGCACACTAAGGTTAGCCTGCTAGCTGCTGTGGCGTTAGGTATCAAGTAAGCTAAATTTTAAAAAGTGATGTTCAGTGGATTTCATTTCATAAAAACTTTATTTATCCCCGAGGGGCAATTAGGGGGACCTCGTTTAGTTAAAGGGTCAAATCCAAAGCTGACCAGTCTCACTAACATTCCTGTTAACACGGACAAACTATCTCACGTAGGAAAAATCCAGTTTAAGATGAGGTTGGTAAAGGTTGGCTAATTCATCCGAGCTTGTTTGTTCGCTAATCTTTTAACTTAGTAATGTTACATGCTAACATCACCACATTTATGCACTTTAGCTACGTTATGGCTAGCTGTTCTTCAGCCTCAGCTTGCTTGCTAATATTATTGCTAACAAAATTATGTCTGTGTGAATAGAGACTACTAGAATGCTACTTGCTAACACGCCATATTTCTTTGCTATGTAACGTGATCCATGCTAATGTGGGTGAATCCTCATTTGGTGGCACAAAGCAAAGATAACCTAACACGTTAGTCAGCTAGTTGTAAGCTAGCTGTGGATGACTGCGCGTGTTTCGTTCAATGCTAGTTTGAATACTGATTATTTACGAGATGTTGTTGTGTCCTTTAATTATCACAGGTAAGAGGCTATTTTCATATTCACCAACATGACATTTTTAATACAGCAATAATTTATTTCTTTACAGTGCTTAACAAATGTAACAAGTGTAGGGTTAATCCACAGCTGCCCTAATAAATTTACTCTACACCTGCTTCAGGCTACATACTTATTTATTAAAATTGGAACTTCTTCAGCCAATAGGAGACAGATAATGATTATTCTGAAGTGTGGACTAAACCTAAATTATGCTAAATAATGTGTTTTAAAGGAAATTGGAATTTTCCTTAAAATAAAATATTCTACAAAACTAAAGTATTATTCCCACATAAGAGGGCTGTGAGGCAGTAAGAAATACTACGTCTGATTATCAGTGCACAGGTCTCAGAGTGTTTGGCACTGGCTTCTTGTTGTTTTTTTAATCCTGACACTGACAGACCACACCTGTGCAGGTTTATTTATTTTATTAAGCGTGTTACGTGATTGGCTGTCAGGAGGTGGTTGTGGGTCTGACCTCATGGAAGTCTGAACATCAACATCTGGAACAGCAGTGAAGCAGCCTCCCTGCAGGTGCAGCCCAAATTAGGAGCGAGGGAAAGTTAGAGATCCACTTCAGTCTGCTGCTTTCTGCTGACTTCAGGATAAAGTTTGCCTTCAACCAGGAGGGAAGAGAGAACTGCTTTTTTAGGATTACTGGAGCAGGACGGATGTCTGAGCGTGGAGACGTGTGGCCTGGGCTGCTTTCCTTTATGTGACGCCGCAGTTCATTTCTAACATGGCCAGAGTTTCAGACAAAAAGGAGACTTTAGAAAACAAAAGGATTCAGCTGCATTATCTCACAGTTCAAGTTTTTATTTGCAGGAATGTCAGCGTCTCCTCTGAGACGGCAGTCTGTGTCCTGCTGAGGGCAGCTGGGAACATCTGGCCTTATTTTCAGCCCTTAAAAGACTTTAAGATGAACCTCTCGGGGTGGGGGTCACAGCGAGGGCCAGCAGGGCCTCAACCCCCCGATGAGCCCTTTGATCCAGAGCAAGGGGTCCTGAGACCCAGAGAGGAGAAACCTGCCTTTCACATCACCTCAGGCTGCGTGCTGATTCACGGGTAAAGGCGGGAGTGGAGATTAGGCTTTAGCGTGTCGCTGAGTTTTACAGTAAACGCTTCATAAATCTGACACAGGCACTTTTCTGCTTTTAGGAGATTGATTTTATAAGTTTTATGACCTCAAGACGAGGAGAAGAGCCGCTCATCGCACGTGAATTCACAGCTTCAGCTCGTGTGGAAGTGATTTTCAGATGAAGCAAAGCGAGGTGTCTAATGAAGCCTCAAATGTTGATTGATTTTTCTTCGTGGCCTTTTGGACACTCATCCAGGCACGGCGCCCGAGTGCTAAATCACTTCCTCCCCAGATCCGTTTCTGGGTCAGGGATGATGTGAGCTATTTGCTTTGGATCCGAGTCTCCGGAGACGTCCTCCCCTGCTTCCTCTGTACAACAGATGGTTGCAGGCCGTGCATGTAAAGTGGTGAGTTAGCAGCTATTGGAGCTCACCACTCCGAGTTTGTGCTTTCCTTCCTGTGAATACAGGTGTGCTCGAGCTCTTTGTAATCCTACATGCTGATGTTGTTTGGCTCACAACAAAGTGGAAAAGTTGACTTTGCATTTTTCCACCTTCACACCTCCCAGTTACTAAAAAAACCCTTTGACTAAAAGTGTGCAGTCACAGCAGCAGCCCCGCGAGGCCAGGCAAACTGCTGAAGCCCGAAAACCAGAGGAAGAAGAAACATTTGGACATCTGTCACACCCTCAGATGTATCTCCGTGAACGCATTGTGCACATGCAGGTGTGCAGAGCAACACCAGAAGCTTTGGGCTTCATGTTTCAGTCTAACCACTGAATGCCCTCAGAGTTCTTAAGAGCAGGAACTTTGTGGCATCCCCAAGTTTTCTGATTATTTGCTGGAGAAAAACTTCCAAAAGTGCTTTTAGGGTTCAATTTAAATGCTCACTGTGTGGTGTCTGCTCAAAGGAGCTCCTTTTTACCTACGTATAATCCACGCTGACCTGACAGTCACGTAGCCTCTCAGGTAATCAGACTCTGCTGGGATCAAGCTCCAAGAAAGTTTCCAAATGCCTCCGAGAGCCAAGTTAGGTTAACAGGAACTCAGCATCGGCAAGAAGAAGGTGTGCTGCTCACAAGCTGCCCATTGGCAGGCTTCCACAAGATGGCTAAACACAAGAAAGTGTGCTTTGGAGGAGGGAAAAGAGATGGGAGCTGAAACAGCTTGTTTCAGTCAATAGGACACAGAAAACGGTTCTTCTGATATCTGCAGCTCTGCAGCTCTTGGTCAGACACCCTCCAGGCTCTGGTTTGGGCAGGTATCTGGAAGCTTTATCTAAATGAACTTTCCCTTCAGCTGTCATCAGGACGTAAGATTAGGCTTCAAACTTTCCTTTGTGCTAAAGCATATAGTTATGCTGCAATAGGTGTAGGCTGCTGGGGGACTCCCATGATGCACTGGGTGTTTCTCCTTCAACTCTAATCACTTTTATTGTCACATCACTGGTACAGCACATGTGAGTGAAAAACTTGTATGCATATGATTGTTGGGTCTTCCTTACAACATAAAGCACCTTGAGGCGTCTGTTGTTGTGTAGAAATAAAACTGAATTGAACTGAATTCGGAGTGCTCGCCATGTAACATCAGACTTTTCAGAAAAACATGAAACGCAGTCACCGAGGTGGTTTTATGGGCTCCATCGACCCCGACCTCCTCCTGCTGCCGGCTCAGCTCACAAATGTGGATTCATTCAAAAAAATGTTTATTTTTTTAGATATTTGGATTTTTGGGAGAAAACAGGAAGTTTGTCTGATTAGTTCAGACAAGCCTTACTCTAGTTTCTGTTTCCTTATTTTCATTTTCATTCATTTAAAAAAAACAAACATGTTTTTTAAAGTTCAGCTTAGTTTCAATATAATAAAGACAACTTTTAGAAAGCAGGGAGTCTCAATAAACAAGGCTCATCAAGTAGTTTGTGATGATAAATTAAAAAAATACCAAAAACATATTTCCTCTATAATTTTATTTTGGTTTTCAAAGTTCACAAAATTGTTTCGTTTTTCAAAGGTCTGTTTTTATTGTTGTTTGAGTTCATTATTTTTAGATGTAGTTTTCATTTTCATGAACTATAATAATCTTGGTTTGGACGCAGAATGGAAACAAGGACAGAAACAAATCTGTAGCATCAGATTTCAGACTCTCACACATGATTTCAGCTCGTTTCCACCGAGCATCAATGTTGAAGAAGAAAGAGAGAGTGGGGAGTTCAGGAAGTGTGAGTGTCAGGACGATTGTTGCTGGTATTATTAGGATCAGAGGAAAATGAGGATGTTATTAGAGAGGGAAAGACATGAGCCAAGTGGAGCAAGAGTGACAGGATGCGAACACCTCGAGCAGATCAAATGAAAAGAGGCGAGCAGGTCACGAGCACTCGATGAGCAGTCGCGCTTCCAAAGAACCTAAAAAAGACATTTCAAAATGTGAAAGTGAAAAAAAGGTAAACCCGTACAGGGAGGCTCAGATGGAAATGCACAGGGAGGCTCAGCTGGGGAAGCAGAGGAGAGAAAGTGTTCCCATAATTCACTGCTTTCATGCAGGACTCTGATTACTTCACCTCCTGATGCAGCCCTGGAGAGACGACGGGAAGGGCTTCCATCGCCGCAGTCAGCAGGTCACAGAGAACACCACTGACTCATCATGAATCTGACCTCCTGCCTCCTCAGGAAAGGTGAGGCTCACACCCACACCCACCAAAGTAAAACTTCAAGACTTCCCAGCATGCACTATGATGAAAACTCGACCAAAACCCCAAACTGTTCAGTCTGAGCTCCATGCCGACTGAATGTTGAGCGACGTAATGAAGGGCAGGTTGTAAATAAAGTTACCTGCTACGGACAAACATGTTTAAGAGGTCGTTAGGATGCAGTAACCTGTTATTTACACTTTTTGTGGCCGTTCTGATGGACGAGCAGTGGGTCACGTCCACCCAGAGGCCTCCTGCTCATTCTCAGGTGATCCTGACCTCACCTGTGAGTGAATAATGCCCTGCAAACACTGACGAGGTGCACGGGAGCCCTACACACGAGCACGTCTCTAAATCACTGACTGAGAGCAGCCTGCAGCCATCCTGACATCTAGTGGTACAATCAGGAACTACAGTGAAGTTTAGTGGTGCTCATGCATCAGTTTATTCACGCCTGCCTCTAAAACCAGTAACAGCTCTGCTGTGCCTTCAGTGGCTCCGGTGCTCTCTCAGGACTCTGTAGATGGTTTCAAGCACTTCACTGAGCTCAGCCAGTGTTTTAGCTCCTGGAGTGTAACACAGGATATTT
>VOQK01034240.1:0-10340 GCA_015052645.1 Benitochromis conjunctus
AATACAAAATGAAGAATTTGAAAAAGTAAAAACCTCAGCATTGCAACTTAGCAATTTAGCAGGGGATAAAATAATTCCCTGCCTCACAGCAAGAAGGTCCTGAGTTCAATTCCACCATCAGGCCGGGGTCTTTCTGTGTGGAGTTTGCATGTTCTCCCCGTGTTTGCGTGGGTTCTCCCCGGGTACTCCGGCTTCCTCCCACAGTCCAAAGACATGCAGTTAGTGGGGTTAGGTTAATTGGAAACACTAAATTGCCCATAGGTGTGAATGCGGGAGTGACTGTGAGTGCGAATGGTTGTCTGTCTATGTGTGTTAGCGCTGCGACAGACTGGCGACCTGTCCAGGGTGTACCCTGCCTCTCGCCCCAAGACAGCTGGGATAGGCTCCAGCGCCCCCCGCGACCCTGGAAAGGATAAGCGGAAGCGAATGGATGGATGGATAAAATAATTATTTTCTCCACTGTCTTGGCAAGTGCACACAACAACCAGTTACCATTAAATATACATTTAAATATGTTGGTTCATTGAAGGTTAACAATGATTATACTATAACATTAACCTAATGTTAAATTCTCAAACATTTTATACCACCCATGATGACCGCAGCGAGCATTCCACAAATGATATATAATTTAGAGTTTTTCCACTATTTAAGAAAATATCTACATTTGGGGTTAGGGAGGAGGTTTTTAGTCTGCTTTCACTTTACAAAGATGACTTGGTTGGGTCACTTTCTGGGTTATTTTCTGAGGGAGGAAATTCCTTGAATCTTGATTTTTCAGCTCCTATAAATATAAACTAGCATAGAACAAAATATAAAAACATAAAGAAAGAAATATACAGAAATGAGAAAGATGGAGGGGTAAAGATGAGTAGGCAGAGGCAGAGATGGATAGGAGGATAGAGAGATGGGAGAAGGAGGAGGGTTTGAGAGAGCAGTTATGAGTGTTATTAAGAAATGGCTGGACTGCTAACGGAGCATTCAGACGGTGGTACAGCTGAATGCTTCACAGCCCAGCAAACACAAGCTTGGCCCCCTTCTCTCCCTTCCCCACAAGTTTATCTAATTCCCTCTCTCCCTTCTCTCTCTCCCTCTCTCTCTCTCTTTCTGATTCATTCATCTCCCTCTCGCTCAGTGTCCTCTAACTCTCCCCTGTAACATTTTAAATTGTAAAAATCCATTAAATCCAATGGTTTCGATCAGAGAGTGCAGCCGAGTGTATGTATTTATCTCTGTGTATGCCTCCGCCAGTTTATCTTTTTGCTGCGAGTTTGTGTGAGTGACAGGGCGTAAACAAGGTAATAACAGTGCTGAGTGGAGGTCTTACAGACAATTCAAAGCTATCAATAGCTTTGATTATTGCAGCCATCTTCTAGCATGACAGCGTCATTCTTTGGAGTTTACAATATGTAATTAGAATTATATTATAATAGTAATAATTACAACTTTAGTTGCACAGCAGCTCTAAAAAGTGTTTTAACAGACAAATGCAAAATACTAGCTTGAAAAGGAACTGAGCAACAAATGAATAGAATGAAAAAGTTGATAGAAGAAGACATTACAAAACTACAAAACAAAATAATGTCAACATGAATATAGGCGCATATAAGAAAAATGCCCAATCCCCCCATAATAAGACAATGATGAAAGGAGACTCGCAAAAGATGATAAAAGCCTATAAAAATGTCCATTAAAGAACCAAAACCAATGCAATAGCATGTTTTTTAATAATATATAAATTCTGTATTGTATGTTGTTCTTAGCTTTAAAGCCAAGAGTATCTACTACAGATTAAATTTTGTCTTACTAAGTTAAAAATACCTTTTAAAATGCCTCACTTGTTTCATAGGACAGCTGTATATTCTCAGCAACAGACTGAGATATAGCTGCAGTTTAGTCATAGTTTTGGCCCAAAAAAATAAAAGCTCAGTTCAAAGCATATGAAATGTTTTTACTGAGAAACGGTATCATTTAAAATAAGAACAAAAGCTCTTTTGAATTTAATGGCGGGAGCACGTCTCGGAGAACTTATCTGATATACATTTGTAGGAGCTCGGTCGTCCTCGGTCTTCTTTGTTGTATTTTTTCAGTACCTTGACAGTTCACATATAAAGTTATGGTGTTTTTAGTTGCAGCATGAAGTTTAGAATTGTCATTACTAATGAGTCAGATGGTGCCTCATGTCTTTAGTGCAGAGGATGACCACTTTGCCTGATCCATTTAAATGAGCCCATGGTGCCATTTCTGAACCCCATTCTCATATGTCTTCATCTTTGCGTGATAGAGCTTTGATCTGCATTGTGGACGGCGGATGGCTTACTGTGTTCACAGAAAATAATTTCTGGAAGCGTTCTTGAGCTCAAGCGATGATTTCCGTGACAGAATCATGTGTATTTGTTTATGCTGTGCTGCCTGAGGACCAGAAGATCATAGACAGCTATTATTGATTTTTGGGGGGGGCTTTCTCCAGATTCTTGGATTGTTTTGATATTACGTACTGTACATGATGAAATATTCAGTCTTTGCAATTTAACATTGATGAACATTATTCTGAGATTGTTCCACAATTTGTAGACATAGTTTGTTTGTTTTTTTACTTCCGAGAAACTCTGAGATGCTGTTTTTATTCCCTGTCATGTTACTGACCTGCAGCAAGTCAACCGAATTAGTTGCAAAATATTCCTCCAGCTGTTTCCTTTTGGTGCCACCAGCTTTTTGATGCTTGCCCCAACTTATTTTTTCTTTTAAACATTTATAAATGCCTTCTAAAATTAATTTCAAGACAATTTAATATTAAGATCTTGCGATAACAGCAGATGAGATGTGACAAGCTCACAAGACTCTTTACCTTCTGAACTTAGATCGAGAACTGAGATTACCCGGTTCAGGGTGGGGGATCCTCTTTTTGGGGGAAAAACAAATGTGGTCTTCCTCAGTGAATTATTTCAAATAATAATAATACATTAGTCAGTAAAATGATAATAGGGACTGAAAGTTTTAGTGCTAATTAAAAATGTAAAAAATACTTTATCTGTATATTTATTTAAATCTAAAGCTCGCAATTTATTTAATTATTTACAGGCTCTTATTCCCCTCTGTGCCACCCATTTAAAAAATCCTTGGTTGGGTGATCCTTAAAACACAGCCCCTGTATTTTCTTATCACCAAACACATGGTTAAAATAAAAACAAGAATATCTTTTGCACATCAAACTGGATTTTAATGACTATTCATTGGTGCGTATAGCCTAAATACCAAGAGACTTTGATAGGTAAAACCCCACAACCCTGCCTACTCCCTAAACTCCCATCCAGTCCAATCATGTATATTGGCAATCGGCGCTGCAGCTTTTAAAAAGCGTCTTATTCCCCAGTTTATTTTGACATTTTGATGCACGATCAGCTGTGGGAGGAGAGGAAAAAATAATAAAAAAATAAAAAACACCCTTTGAGACAAACTGAGGCCGCTTAACTAATTACCAACATATATCACCGCTGGCTCCGACAGGCCAATTACACCTGATTGGAAATACTTTACTTTGTTTAACACATGCTTTTCATGTCGGTTTTAATTCAGTGTCAAAGCTTGCCTTTCTGAATATTAGAGTGGATGATTGACTGCTGAGGGCCTTACAGTGTGCAGTACATAAGCCAATAATGTCCCATTTGTCTGGTATGGAGGGAAAGCGGGATAAACAGATTAGAAAGGACATTAGATGTATAACTGGGTTAGTAAGGACATCAGCTCTAATGGGTAAATGTCCTTCACAAGAGTATCACTATGATTAATACAAAGTGATACCAATGACTGTGGGACTTCTGGGAAACAAAATCTTAGGCATGATGGGAAAAAAGGTCAGACTAGCAAAACATACTTACAATGAGAACATAAATGCAACACATTCCAAAGGTTTCCAGGCTCTTTCAGCTTTTCCAGGTTTTGTTATGTTTTTATGGATTGCATTTGTTTCTCTCAATTTTCATCAGTGGCCCTTGAAATGTTTTCACAGCCTAACTAGAGTCAACAAATGACTAATAAAATGTATTTTTTTTAAAAATAAGGAAAGGCTGGCTGAGTAAGATCTCACATTGAAAACGTCATATATCTAAAACGACTGTATCAGGACTGTGGAAGACCATAAGATGTTCTCCATTTGCATTTCTTTCACAAATGATGTTCAACAGACGTCGCCAGTATGCATCTTAACAGGCACTGAGCGTTTCTCAGTGCCTGTTAAGAGAACAGCTAAGAGTGCTGTCTTTCTCAAAAACAATACATTTGGAGACATTAGCAGTCTTCGTAGATCTCGTCACCAAACTCAACCGAATAAAAAAGGACAATAGAGCAAGGTTAAACAGGGCTCTCAATGGGACAAAGTGGCCATGCGCCGAACTAACGATTAATCCAAATGCTTGACTTATAAAAAAAAATTGGAGACCAAAACCATTTATTGTATTTGTCTCTAAACATACCCATTTCATCTATGAAATTAGGCATTTTACACTGGGAGTTTATAAGGTGGGACTCCCTTCCAGGTTGCTGGTTGCTGTAATGAGACATTTCTACCATGATGGACTCTTCTAGAACGACACTGTTCAGATCAAGGGGTAAACGTCTCACTGAATCACCTTGATTAGACTGTTGTTGCGATTTGGCGCTATATAAATAACATTTTATTAAATTGAATTGATTAGTTAAATAAGTCAGAAAATAATGTGTTATGCATGTTTTGGCCTTTACAGTCACCAGACCTCAAACGAGTTGTTGAATTTGGACTAACATGTTAGACAGTGCTTTGAACTGTGCAACTAGACTTGATGAGGCAACCAGAGACTGGACGACCAACCATCAGTGAGCTTCCTGTGTGGACAGGGCTTTGGAGAATCAAAGCCAAGTTGCAGAGGACAGGAATGCTTACTTGACCATAGTGTATGCATCTGTCTGTGTCTGCAAATAAGTATAATCCTTGATTTACATTCAGTTGTTTTGGTTATTTCCATTTTTTTAGCCTTCTATCTGTGAAAGATATTTCCCAGTAAATTCTTTTACTTTAGCCAGTCACACCACTTTGGTTTCAACACTTATTCAGACACTCTGCTTGTTCACGCTGGACTGATCAAAGTAGGATCTAACAGAAACTTAAACCAACAGTCGACATTTCTGCAGTCACTCCAGAGGAAAATCAGGCGTCAGAGCTCAGCTATGTTGAAATCTGTGCAGACACTCAGCGAGACAAAAACACGTCTTTCATATGCAAACCCGCAGAGAGCGGCACAGCCTGATTCAATAAGTGAATGTCTCTTAGTTTCTCTGTGAGCATCTCTGTGTTGTAGTTAATTGCTATGTCTTTCACGGGGTAAACAGAAACAAGCAGCTATATTTTCTGTCATTACACCACATTGTTGGACAACAACACTTCCCGGAGCCATTTTGTGTTTGCCAACAAAAAATAAAGAGAAAAAGATAGGTGTTTGAATAATTGTTTCCATGGTGATTATTTTTTTCTTCAGTATGCGAGTGTGTGACAGCAGGCAGGACGAGAAGAATTAAGAAAAAAAAAAGATGAACGAAATGCCCAGCAGCCACGTCGGCGGCCGAAAGCAATTTCCTCGTCTAAATTTAGTTATGCAAAGCCTATGGGCATCATCAGCATTTGGTAATTAGTTTTATAATTACTGCTGTTTCCCTCTCCCTCTGTCATTCCATTTTTCTTTACACTGTGACTCGGGAATCAAAACATCTCACACTCGCAGCTGGCCAAATTACCCTCTGTTTATTAAGTGCGAGCATGAAAGGGGAGTGGTTTAGCCAGCGGATGGAGCGGTGTGTTGGCTGCAGAGCCAAACAGGGCTAAGCCGGGGGCCGGTAGGAGTGCCACAGGTTTTTGCAATGAGACAACCAAAGCAGCGTTTGACAAGTTTATTATGCTGAGAAGTAGAAGCTGCCTCACTTTTTCCTTTTTATGTTTAAGATGAGATCTGAGGGTAAAAAGCTGCAATGATTACAACTAGATAGGGGGTGTTTTGGGGAAAGACATAGCAATTATCACCCAGTGTGTACATGATGTAATGCAAATAGCAGAGGCCCTGTGTTTTATATGGTTTCCGTCACACCCGCTGTGCTTTTGTTTAGAAGACGAGTTGTGTTGTCTTATTTCAGATATCAGTGGGAAGTTGAGCCTGCTGTTAAATGACATCTAACCTGAATGCAACAGCTGGAAGGAGATTCAAGTTGTTAGTTTACAGAAAGAAACAAAGAGCTGTTAGAGAAAGTCTAATCTGTCAAAACAAATCCAGATAATATGCATCTTAAAATGCATCCTCTGAAAACTTCAAGTGAAATCCTTCAAAGTTTCAGGTTACTATATTTGATCTTCTGAGCTTTAAACCATTCTTAGACAGCTTTGAAGTTACAAAAATTAAATTTTGTAGTATACGACATTCATTAACATGAGCTTGCCTCTGTAAAAATATTAAACTTATGATTAAAGTTTTGTCCACATAAAAAGGCAACAATGTGGTGATGACCAGACAACTGAAAGTTAATGACATTCACCAGTTTCATTCGATTATGGGTCAAATAACCACTGGCAGCAGAAAGTTAAGATGATGATGACTGACATAAGACAAGATGTTAAATATATTAGGGGATTATTTAACCATCTGTGACAAAGCAATGTGACATGTGAATCCCCATCATGTAACCTGCATGGATGCCTGATATGCAACTTAAATTGATTTAGACTTTTTTTTTTTCCATATGTTTCTTGTTTTTTTTTTCTTGTCATTGCAGAAAGTCAAGCTTGCCATTTAATTTTCACTTTTAGTTTCCAGTGTCAGTGTGAATGCTTCAACTACAACTACTTTTTTAAATAGATAAAGGTAAGCAGGAAAATCTAATTTAAAGAGAGTTACCTTTAGTTCGACAGTGCTGAACTCCCATACTTGTAGACTATATTTCAAGTCCAAAAAAAGACCTTGACCTTTGAATATGAATGCTGACAATGATTGTTATCATAGCTTGGCCACGCTGTACAATCCATCAAGTCATTTATAATGTAAAATACTATATACAACTATAAAGCTATAAATATTCGAAATTGAACTGGAAAGTCCTTTTTGGTGTTGAGCTGCTTTACCTTTGAATGGATACAGTTCTGACACCAGGTACTTACTAAAAAATCCCAGCCATACAGCAGGGAGTGGGCGCCTGTTGGAAACCTTTTAGTGTTTGGGGAACAACTTATCTCTGTACCATTTTTTAAAATTCTCTCTATCTCTCGGTTTGAAACGAGCTTCATCGCTGACTCACTGTCGGATTGCAGTCTGCAGGCTGGGTTGGGCAGGTGGGAGGGGTTTGATGTGAGTGCTGTGTTTATCCGGGTGTCGGGGTCACTGTGTTCCCTCAGTATAATGGAGGAAGCCATTAGCCCAGCCAGCAGGCCGCATCATAAAAACGTCAGCTGGTACAAAGAGACGAGATGGATCATAACGAGACGAGACTCCTGCTGCTCTCCCTCTCTGTCTCTCTGCCTCTCTCTCTCAGCCTCACTGATAGCCTCTGTCTCTCTAATTGACTATCTCGTTTATTTTTCTCTCTTTCTCCCCCATCTTGTCGTTATCCCTCTCATTTTTCTACTCAGGCGCTTTCTTCTGATGCGCCTTCCTTGTCTCTCTTTCTCTCGCTTTCTCTCTCTCTCACTCAGCGCTTAGAGTCTCTCTAAGCAGGAGGTTGATTTTGTATAAAGCGGCAGTCTGGCTGTATGCAATGCTAAGTGGATAGGAACACACACTCACATAAATACACACTAAACAATGCAGACAATACTTCACAACATGACTTGATATAGAATCATCTCAATCAGATTTAAGCTACAGCAATTTTTTTTTGTGGGCTTACACAAATCTTTGTAGAGGGAAGGAAGAAATGTACATGTACTGATATTAGCAGAGTTAAATCTTGGACTGCAGGTTCTTACTTGTGAATAAGGCTGTGAATGATGGTCAGGTAAAGGTTAATCTTTTTGTACAGGAGCGTGGCTGCTCATCTCTGTCAGTGCACCGTCACTTACACAGCAGCTGTACAAATCAGAAAAAAATCATTTTCCACTAACTAGCACACAGGTGAAGGTTGCCATGTTTGTGGCACTGATGCGCTGGGCTAGTAGCAGAATAAGACTAAACAAACTCTGTCCTGTCCCATATTTCTACGACAAAGAAAGCTTCCCTCACAGAGCTGCTCTTGAATAGAGTTACCAGTGAATCTATTAGCTACATGCTAACATTTCAAAGTTCTTAGCCACCAGTTTCTTTTTAACCACTAAATTTGTTTTTACTATTAAAACATACTTTATAGTACTATAGGATCGCTACAAAGTTTGTTACTAATGTAACAATGTTATCTGATGTGATTTGACATATTTTATGTTCCAAAACGTTTTTTTTTACGCATACACAGACTATTGTAAGTGGGTTTTTTTTAAAAACACATCTTTGAAAATACAGTTTTTTCACATTAAAAACTACATTAAAGGATCCTGGGCTCGTATTCACCCACCCACACTCACCTGATATTCCTCATGAGCTCATTCACTGAGCCATAACTAGCTATGTGGAGCTTATAAAAAATGCCATAATTTATCTTTTAATAACAGAGAGAGAGGAAATTTATGTGGAATGTAAAGCAGCACAGATATGAACAAGGTGTGTTTACACCTTGTAGGTGGAGTAGGGTGGAGTTCGTATTATGAGGGTACCTGTGTGCTTTCTTATTATCCTTATGTGTGTATTTTTCAGAATATTGTCAGAATAAAGTATGCATAAAACTTGTGCGTGTGCGTGTGTGTGTTTGGATTAGTACGTATATTGTTTGTTTGTGAGTGTAGTGTAGTGAGTGTGTGTGTCTTGATTTTTAGACTGCCTCATGAAGTGTGGCATTTTGGTGTCTGCTGCTCTCTGCATGCATAATGAATAGCCAGGTGTCGAAGGGGGTCACACACACACAGGCACACACAGACGCACGCACAAACACCAGACTGTCAGACAGAAACAGAGAGGCTCAAAGCTTTTCATACACACTGCCGGACACACATACTGTACCCACACGTGCAACCACAAACACAACCATAAATTCACACATAAATACAACGACCGACATTCTCCTACGCTCTTAAATAGTGAACGGTCAGTCGTTTTTACACACACACACACACACACACACACACAAAATGGGCTGGGTGTCAGGATGCTCCAAAGGTCACGGTTGTTTGTGTGGAGTCCTGTAGCAGATGTGGAGACTCTTACTGACAGAAAGTCAAAACCTCCAACACTAAACTGTAGAAGAGCAACTGATGGGTCAATTACTGCAAAGGTCAATTGGGGAGGAGGGGAAGGTGCGCAGGGGCATGAAGAGCAAGGGTGGAGGAGGATGAGGAAGAGAGAAATGAAGAGGAAGAAGGAAGAGGGAAGGAGTAGAAGAAAGGTGATTATAGGAAGTGGATGGCAGGATGGAGGAAATGGGGAATGGGGAGAAGGAAATAGAAAGAGTTTAAGAAAGTAAAGTAAACAGTTATAAGGAAGAGGAGTGGGAAAGGACAAGGGAAGGGAGAATCAAATGAGGAGGAGAAAGCAAAAGAGGAATTAATATGGTGCATGAAGCAAGATAAAGGAAAAGACAAAAAGGAAAAGGTAAGGAAGCAGAAAGGTGGTGTGAGGAGAAAAGGGTAAAGTATAAGAAGCAGAGGGGAAGAAGGTGATGAAAGGATAGAGGACACAACACAAGGTGAGAATGAAAAAAAGCAAGAAAGACAACAAACATGGCAAAGGGTAAAGAAGTTAGAAGAAAGGGAGAAAATAACTGAAAAGAGGACGACTAGAAGTTGGGAAAGGAAATGGAAAAATAGAAAAAACAAAACCAAGGAGGGAAACACAATAAATGAGGATATTGTCAGTTGGAAAACAGAAAGAGTATGGAGTCATCAGCAGGAATACTACACACACACACACACACACACACACACACACACACACACACACACACACACACACACGCACATACCACACAAAACAATTACAAAGTAAAAAGTCACATAGGCATGGATGCACATACACACTCACACACAGTCTTCTGAGGAGGATATTCATTCATTAGTGTCAGTCAATAGGAGAGAGAGTAAAGACAACCTAAACACACACACACACACGCACACACACACACACACACACACACACACACACACACACACACACACACACACACACACACACACACACACACACACACACACACACACACACACACAACCTTGCAGAGAGGGAAGAATATCATGTACTGTATATGTT
>VOQK01034242.1:0-14816 GCA_015052645.1 Benitochromis conjunctus
CTGCAACTAATAAGCACATGTTCAACCGTTTCCATAGCATTACACCAATTACATAAACCAGTCGGATGTTTCCCAATCCTAAAAAGAGTGCCATTCAGAAAACAATGACCTGTTCATTTTCTACTTATAATTATCTCCTCCTGTGCATTTGATCCTATGCTTCTCTAAACTTTTATTGTGTTTTGTACTCTATATAAATGTCTCCCTTTTATTTCATAATCCCATGCCATTTTCCATAAATTCTTACTTTCTTTCCAAACTATACTTTTTCCTTCAGGTTTCGACAATGGTATCTGCATGTCAACATCTACTTTTTTAACAGCTTCTTTAGCCAACCTATCTGCTCTTTCATTACCCACAACACCTATATGAGCCAGAGTCCACATTATTACTATATTTTTATTTTGTTTGGACAATCTATGATAAGCAAAAAGAACTTCATACTGCTTCTTCTTTTTCCTCGCGGTATATTGTAGGGTGATGCATTTCCTCCACCAACTGCTTCGGAGTTTGGATTAGACGGTAATGCTGCGAGCCGCTTCCACTCCACTATAATTTGGAGGCAAAAAATGTACCTTCTACTCTCTTCCGTTCATTTCAAAGCTTTAGTTGCTTACTATTTTGCAGGTGTAAAAATATCATGTTATTAAAAACTCATCCAGCAGCACCCATAATCACTACTTTTACTATAAGTATAATTTGTGACTTTATGCTATTGAAGTAGGTTTATGAGTAGACATGGGCAACTCGTTTTTCCTCTTGCCTTAGCAATGTTTAATGTATTGTGCAAGGCCACTAAAACATTTCACATTTGATCATTTGTTGCTTTTGCTGGTTATAATTTACTGCAATATTTGAGCAAAGAAACAGTTTTCACTTTAGGCTCTGGAGAATGATGTCACTTTGTGTTAAGTAAGAAAGTAACCAAGAAACACTTTACAAAAATCAGTGTATTTAACCTCATACAAATTAGTTTAAAGTAAAAAAACAAACAATTATAAAAATGCAAAAACAGAAATGTATACAGTGGAAATGAAAACTGTACACATCCTAAAATAAACCATCCATCCTCTTTCACTTATCCAATTCAGGGATGCAGTGGAGCGTATCCCAGCTTCCAAAGCCGAGAAGCAGAATACACCTGGGACAAGTCCCCAGCCTGTTGCAGGGTCAGCATAGAAACAGACAACCATTCATACTTACATTCACATCTATGGGCCATTGTACCTGGAGCGAACACATGTGAGAATCTTGAGAAACACACAGGACTGAGAGAAGATGTGGAGGGTGAAGGCAATAGTGATCCCCGTGGTAATCAAAGCACTCGGGACAGTGACCCCCAAACTGGGAACTTGAAGGATAAACAAAGACCCCCTGCAGGTCGAGCAGGGATTTAGAACGCATCAAAGGGATCTCATTGATTAAAGGTATCAGGCAGGAGAAAGGTACAAAAAAAATTTCCACAGCATCGTATATATAGTGGAACCCAGTGGAGAAAACATGGGACAAAAAACTTGGATGCCCCCAAAACTGATAAAAAAAAGCCAAGATGAATACTGGTCAGTGAGGCTGCCAGGAGACTTGCCATGCACTAGTTGTGTAATACACGTGGCAACAATGTCCTGTATTTTCCATATGTTGGAACTATGTGTTGGGGTTGCAAGACAGAAGTGTTTTCTGACAAAAATACCCCTCAAAAAACCTCCAAGATACAGTTTGAAAAAACAATCAATAAGTTGTAGCACTTGGTAGCATAATAATGTCACACTATTAAGATTATGAAGGTATTAGTAAAATATTAGCAAGTGATTTTTGCATCATTTATATATCATTACAACTCCTTAGTATGCCATTTACAGATAATTACTATGACTATGGTTATGGAAAGTAGTAGCAGTGATAGCTGTACATGCTGTAACATAAACATGTCTGTATTTATAAATGACATACAAAGGTGGAGTAATGATATATAAATGATGAATTAAGCACTCACTAATGCTTAATAGTGTGACATTATTAAAGTGCTACCGAATATATTAAAAACATCAAGTCTCGCAAAAGGATGCAGGAAAATGTGAAAACTTTTCCAAAGGGTACATTTGGTACCAAAACAAGACTTCGCATCACCAAAAGAACACCACGTCCGCACTGAAGCATGGTGGTAGCAGTGTCATGCTCTGGGGTTGCTTTTCTTCAGGTGGAACTAGGGCTTTAGACTATTGACCCCAAACCTTAAGGTGTCTGCTACAAAGCTGAAGATGAAGAAGAATTTCTCCTTTCAACACGACAATGATACCCAAGCATACATCCACATCAACAAAAGAATGGCTTCACCAGAAGAAAATTAAAGTTTTGGAATGGCCTGAAGACACATCAGACATAAATCCAATAGAAAAATCAATGGGGTGACCTGAAGAGGTCTGGACAATGAAATGCCCGCGCAGTCTGACAGATTTAGAGCGCTTTTGCAAGGATGAGTAGGCAAATACTGCCAAGTCAAGATGTGCTGTGCTGATAGAATCGTACACAAGAAGTGACTGAACGATGTCATTAAATCAAAAGTGCTTCAGCACTTTGTTTTAACATCACAAAAACCTGGCAACTAAACAGGGCTGTGTACACTTTTTTATATCCACTGTAAGCAATGTAATTATAAGGAGGCCTCATGCTGGGATCAGGAATATTAGGTTTTCACTGGCCTTTAGTTCTTGCCAAGCTCTGTGGTACAGTTTGTCCTGCTGTGGTATTAATCTACTCCAGAAAGATACAAGCCAGCAGTTTAAAGTTAATGCCTGCGTGACAGGTCACTGGAAACCTGAGGAACTGTCAAATTTAAGAGCAAATCAATATGATCAATCAAGCCGATTTATGGCAACAAACCTGTGAGGAGTCAATCTAAAGCAGCTGAACTTGCATCTCCATAGCCAGGAATGGAGCAGAATTAAAAACATTTATTTTTCATTTTAAACTTAGTGTTTAAATTCTTCCACTTTTTGGATTATTTCCAGGTTCAAAGTAAAAAAATATATCATTTTTGGGCACCACGTTACGTTATATATAGGTCAATTATATATGAATCAAGGTCTGTTATTACACTTGTGATAATCCATCTCGGCCGCTAGAGGGAACCGCTAAATCACTGTTAAAGAAACTATAAACGGATTATATTTAAAGCGTTTTTAATGCTCTAGGTCATCAGAAATACTTTTCTGATACTTTTCAAATAAATATTCTGCCTCATACAAACTTTTGATATACGCACTGATGTAAAAAAAAATAGCAAAGCAATAGAAAAATAAAGCTATGCAAACTCGTAGCTTCACTTTTTGAAAAAAAAAGAAGAATTATAATAAATCATAATTGACTTTATTATTAAAATCCAATAACAACCGGCTTTACAGATTGAAATGATGTGTAATGATGTAAATATTGGAAGAGATCAGGAAAAGTTAAAAACAAAGAACAATAATTAAATTACACCAAAGACGAACGAAATTAAAGTATTTATCTAAACTTTGCAAACGTCACGACGCTGTTAATACTAATATTTTCACTACTGTGTGGTTTAATGACCTGTAAAATGGGACAATGTAAGTTACTTTTTATTTGAATGTTTTTTAATGTTAAATAAGCAGTCAATAAATGCGCCAAAAGTGCGTCGTGAAAAAATGTGAAAATAACTTAAGTTAAAATGTATTACATTGTCATACCATAAAATATGTTTTTGTATTTTTTTCCTGCGGCATTATGCCGACTAAATAATTCATTCCATTTCGATACTCGAGTTTGTATCCAGTTCATACATGTCATCAGTGTATTACATGTAATTTGTTGGAATTAAACAGAGCTGCTGAAAATGTGCCTGTTTTTTATTTGTATTTTTGCTTTACTCTGTTCTTCCTTTATTGTTCGTTTCAGATAAATACACTTAGTCTAAAAGACCTGATTAAACATGTTCGCTGAACATAAATCCATGTCTTTCTTTTTGTAGATTGTCTGTGGTCCAGGGCCCCTGGCAGGGCGTCCCTGCTGATTCAGGAGGAGGTGGAGGAGGTGGAGTGTGTTCAGTCGGCAGACAGTCAGGAGGACCCGAATCCCGGCGGCCGTTTGGAGAGTCTGAGCGGGGGAAAAACTGCTTCCAGTACTGGAGAACTCAGAAAGAGGATTTCACAATGAGTTGGGGAACGGAGCTCTGGGTACGTCTCAACTCTTTTAAGTGTGCTTGTGAGAAAGTGCTCGGCTTCTTGTCTTTGTATTTCGCCCCGGACACCGCCGCGACTTTTGGGCAATAGAGCGGAAGAAAGGTGCCTTGTTACCTTTTTAGCTTTGTGTCGCGGAGAGCGGCTAGGCGCTGGGGCTAGCCTGGCCGGCTGCGGTGATGTAGCCGGCGAGGCTAAAGCTAAAGCTAAGCCGAGGCGCACCTTAACGGCTGTGACAGCGGAGGAAACAATAGGCAGGCACGGCTGCAGACACACGGCCACGACAGCGAGCCGGGGCGGGGGTCACCCTGCCTCCTCCACCCGGCTACTTGCCAGCTTTAATAATATCTGTGGTGGTAAATTGATAAATCTTTTTTGTTTGTTTGTCTGGTAACTTACTAAGTTGTATGTTGACGGTTTTCGTACATGTGTTACACCCAGTTTCTGGCAGGGACTCCCGGCTGGAGGGTGGAGGGGGAGAGACCACCGTCCTGCTCGGTCTTCTTTTAAACGAATCGCAACTTCACAGCCGTTTGATTCACTTACTAATTGGCATAACGCGTCCCTTTGTTGCCAGTTCTCCAGCCTTTTGTCCCAACTTCCATGTTACTGGAAGGAACACATGGTTATCACGCACGCACGCACACACACACACACACACACACACACACACACACACACACACACACACAGCGTTAGATGTGTACCTCACGCCGTGTGTCCTGCCTTTAGAGTGAAACCGTGGCTAAAATGCGAGTGTGTCAAACACGAGCTGCAGCTGATATTAGAAGATTATTTTTTTTAAACCATCCCTGTCTCAAAATAACGTTTCTTAGTGCCAGTGTATGGTTGATTTAGTGGATTTTGGCTTAAATTAATGTTGCGGTGGGGCTCCATCCTGTATTTTTTTGGGTGTTGGCCATTACGAGCTGTGTAACCAGAAAGGCTACCAGAAGCACTCCCCCCTCTCTCTCTGTATATGTGTGTGTGCAGGAGGAGGAGGAGGAGGGAGCACTTCATCTCTCCAAGATGATACTCCTCCGGCTGACCTCCGTGATTATTATTTGCATTTTAAAATAAATTCATATTTTTTTTCTTTTCTTATTCTTTTTGCCTGCTCAGCCCTCACATGTAACCCGATCATCTGCTACCCACAAAGAGAGATCTGTTTGGTTGTCTGAGATGCGAAAGAGGAAAAAACGCCTCACGTCTGCTTTGAGAGTTTCCCATTCAGGTTTTCTTCTGTGGATTAAAAACACAAAGAGATGTGAATGGGCGGTGATCCCCTGTGCGAATGATACGGCTGTGATGACTTTTTGAGCTGTAGAAATGCACTGGTATAGCAAAGGAAACCAGTAAAGAGCAGTCTGTGGGGGTTTTACATGAAATTCTCTGTGTCTTGTGTTTACCACAGTTAGACAGCAGGAAAACCAGCCCCAGGAGTGTACTGTATACAAGTAACAGAAAATTATGAATGATAAGATACGCCGTCACATGCTCCTGTCTGTATTCCATCAGTGAAGCGCTTCCGATATGCTGACTGTAGACGCTGGCTGACACACACCGTCATAATCCCCGAGTCCGCTGATGGGATTAATGTGTTGGCTGTCTGATGTCAGATTAGGGCTTATCCTCCACAAGACACCACATAAAACTGTTGATTGGCTGTTGTGCTTTACAGATGACTACCCCTCTAATGTTAAGCAGTGTGCTTTTATTTTCTGTTTTAGTTTTATTATAAAATTGAACTTGACTCTCTGATTTCAAATAAAAATCTGAGAATAATAAAAAAAAAAGCTATGTCCAACTAAAAGATTACAGTTGGCTTAAAAAACTGTAAATCTATGTACAGTTGGGTATGCGGCTGCTTCACATGTTAAGATCCTGGCTGCATTAAAGCAACGTATTCTTCATGTCCATCACATTTTGCTATATTCTAATGTGAGCAGCTCAAAACTCAAGCAGATTTTAAAATAAATGAAATTCTCACATTTGTGTGGCAGAATTAACTCTAGGTCACCCCAATCGCACTTTTGTTTGTGTGTATTTCAGCCTGTATCACCTTCTTAGGTGTCATCCCTAAATGAAACGGGAAGTTGTGAAGCCAGCGTCGTTTTCAGTGCGGCTTTGTGCTTTTACTCGGCTCTTTGGCTTTAGCCCAGCTCTTTGAGACGCTACAAAGCAAGCAAGGAACATCCTATTACCTCGCTGGCTTCCTGCCCTCCGACACACACTCGTGAAGTAGGAAGCGTTCGTCTGAATTAAAGCTCTGTCTGTGTGTTGTGTGAGTGTGCGCGTTAGTGCCAGAATGCTGCCATGCTGTGCTTTGGTCTCTCCGGGCGAGGTGAGCTGGAGGCCAGCACGGTGGAGCAGCCAAGTCTGACTGAAGGACAAGAGGCTGACGGGCGGTCGTCTCTGCTGATCGGCCAAACCGAAAGACGAGGATAAGGGGATAGAGAATGGGAAGGTGTGGGGTGGAAGGAGAAAGGACAGGCTGGACATGATTTCACTTTAAAGGCTGTCAGATGGAAAGGAGACTGATTGTCGAGACTCAGGTTCAGAACAGCGACCTGGCTTTAACTTCATGCACAAAGGCTCACAGGACTTTGGTTCTCTTTCCTTCATCTGTCATGCACATTTTTAGAAAAGGCTCGATATTTTGTTTCTTCACATGTCCCACGGGAGGTGCTGTGCAGGGTAGTGGGGTTACGTGTAAATGATTTCATCCATTTAGCCAGAGGATTGTTTGCGTTCTTGGCATCAGGTGGCCTTCAGACTCATACGAGGGTGTTTGTTATCATTGCTCCTGTTGGTGATATTTATAGACTGGCCTGCAGTATATCAAAGTCTAGCGTCATCTATTTTTATGGCACTATTGTTGCCGCTTTAAGGTTGTTTTGTGTCTTTCATGCCAAAGATTAGATACTTTTGTAATAATGTATACAGTAGTAGTAAAAAGTATACATATTATATGGCATTGTTAGAAAGGATTGTTAGAGAAAGACAAAAACCATTGGGAAAGAGTACAGGGCTATACATCTGACCTGAGACTCGGTGCTGACAGTAGCTGCTCCTGTTTGTTGTGTTTTGCAACCATTTAGCTATCGGTTTGCCACCAAACACCTCACATTTGCATGTTTTATTTATTCATTTTTTTTCATCTTTTTCTTCTTTCAGCTGCTCACCTTTGTCCAATATATCCACTCACCCTCCCCAGCACATGTCCAAAACATCTCAGCCTTTTCTCTATAAATATGTCTCCAAATCAATTGTCAATTGTCCGTTGCTTTGGATGTTTAAACTCATGTATTGACCCATGTATATCTCTACTATCTTCACTAGCTTGCTTCTACTGACGTTCATTCCTCTTCTTTCCAGAGCATACCTCCTCCTTTCCAGGCATGTTTTCCTGAACTTTTGGGCATTTTTTTTCACCATTTTCTCATGTAGAATTGATGTCGGTGTATCAGTCAGGATTTACACGGGTGTAGGTGGCAGGATGTGATCTGTTATCAATGCGCGGCTCTGAGGATGTATTGTATGTCTGTATTGTCTGTATTGTGTACGTATGCTACATATTGTCCTTTGACTATTGTTTTCTGACCTCGCCTGTTGTACCCATACAGAATGTACTTCACTTCCTTTAGAACAGTTTCCTACACACCAGTTACAGATACTGTCTAGCATGTAAAGATAATAACACCTGAATTTTTACTGACCAAAGCGCAAAGTGACTTGATCTTTTTCCAGAGTTCCCCTCACTCCTTCTCCCATTGAGGCTGTGCCTGGTTTTAGTCTGATGTCCACAGGCTTCTGATAAAGTCTGCTCCCAGTTTCCAGTGACTGTAGCCCAGGGTCTGTTATTCTTTGGATGATAGAAAACTGATAACCTAAGAGTACATCTGGTTTTTATCATGCAGAGTAATTATTCACATTTTATGGGGAGTTCTTAGCTTTAGTTTCTGAGTGTGTAAAATATTTTGTCAGCTCTGTGTGATGCCAGTCTGTGTGGCGTAAGTAAACACAGACCAAGTCTCAGGCCTTTATGTGCTGTGTCTTCTCTTTGACTTCCACTTTGATAGCGGAAGGTCTTTTAAGAAGGTTCCTACTGTTTAACCGGGCAGTGGTCCGGTTTGTTGCAGGTCACAGCGGGTGCGAATGATGTCACGTTGAAGCCAAGGCCAGTGGCCTGGACATGACAAGCTGTTACACTCAGGCCCGGCCAAGCTTGTCAACACATTGCAAGAATGTGGAGGGGGGTGTTTTTGTAGGTGCTAGTGAGAGAACGCGTTGTTTTCAGCTTTGGATGTGTGACGCGAATGATGCTTGATGCCCACATTGCTTCGTGGATGCCCTGCTTGTTAGGGTGGATGTCTTTCTTAATTAACTGAAACTGTGCCAACACACATTTTCTGGAGACATGGACAAAGATGAAGATGGACAGGAACGAGGGAAGTGTGAGAGAAGAAACGCTGCAGAGGGAGGAGGTTTAATGATGAGAGAAGAGGGAGGCGTTGGGTGGTAGGAGGTGAATAGATGAAGGCGGATGGACTGCGTAGCGAGTAGATTTTAAAGACTTAATGGATGAGATAGAACTCTAATCATCCCAGCGGGAAAATCGTTAGAGACAGGGTACATCAAGTATGAATAGGATGTAGTGGGTCAAAGCAGAGCATAATGAGTTTAGATAAACGGATCCAAACATTAATCAATTTTGCTGAATGGCAGTGGAAATTACCCTACAAAGCTGTCCTTTTCTCTGCTTTGTTTTTCTCTCAAAAGTCCGGATGAAAATTTTACAGTCACATGTTTGTGTCTATCGAAATATTTTGGATTTGATGACTGGACCATCTCATTTTTTCTAATGAAGAGACACCACCATGGCTCAGTAGATGTCAGTCAATCAGAAGTGGGGACTGTTAAGAGCGTTGCTGTTATTTGTGTCTGTTTTTTGGTGCTGTGATTTAGGTTATTTATTAGTTGATGCATTACATTAGTTATATCAGAGGTTATACGGTGTAAACTATGAGTGCAGCCACAGTGATCTCTCCCTTTGGTTAGTAGTTAAGTAGTTATCTTGGTTTTCGGAAAGGAGACATGAAGAGTGAGGTTAGATTATTGTCTTTTTGGCTAATGACTTGTCGTGACGTGATTGTCAGACAATGAGCATATCATGGGTAGTCTTCCTTTCTGACTGTAACGATGACCATAATATTAGTTATCATTCTGAACTGTGATAGTCCCAGAAATCACGGCCCTACCTTGTAGTTGTAAAACTTCAGCAGGAAGTATTTTATAACTTCTCTCATCACGTATGTACAGATGTGTTGTGTATGATTTGAGAGCGCTTACTTAAACTGGACATTTTAGATCATATTTAAAGGTCCCAACCACGTGTGACTGACAGTGATTTCAGTTTATTTCAGCTTTTTTTTCCCTTCAGACCCATACATTCACAATTCATTTAGTTCCTGTTGGTTCCTCCAAGAAAAGGTTGGTTCTTTCAAGCCCTTTAAGTGCTCTTTTGTACACAGTTTAGCCATCTGTTCAGCTGTTTGAGCTTTTGAGGGAGTTATGATTTTAGCAGTAAGAAACAAACCATGGATCACATTATTAGGACTCTCACCAGGTCTCCAGGAGTGTCTTAAGCCTTGCTCAAACTCCACCGTGAACACAGAGAGCAGGAGAAACAACCATGTAGTCATCCCCGTTACACGTATTTGATGATCGCCACCTGGGGCATACACACAGTTAGCGTGAATGAGTTGCGTGGTGGCAAGAAACAGCCATAGAGATCTTTCCAATGCTGAAATTTTGTGGAGAGTCATGGAAGTGGAAGGTGTAATCAAGGCCTTATTCTAGGTCTTTCATGAAATTTGGTTACCTCATCACATGCTGGACATGAAGGATCATGAATGGACTAAATGTCCATTTGTACAAGCAACTTTTTCTGCTTTGTAGTGTACACACACACACACAAGTATATTTATATCCTTGTGGGGACATCTCATTGACATAAACTTACCCTAACCGCTTACCCTAACCATCAAAAATGGATGGCTGACCCTTACCCTAAACCTAACCATAACCTAATTGTAACCCTGACACTAAAACCACATTTTGAGTCTCAAAAATGGCTTCAAACTCATGAGGCCTGGGGTTTTGGTCCCCATGAGGGCTGTTGGTCCCCACAAGTATAGTAAACTTCCAATGTTTGGTCCCCACAAAGATGTTAATACCCGTACACACACACACACACACACACACACACACACACACACACACACACACACACACACAATCCGATGAAGGCATAGGGAGCAACTTTGCGCTCGGTGTCTTGCTGAAGGCTACTTTGGCATGCAGAGTAGAGCAGCAAGGAATCAAACCACCATCCTTCTGGTTAGGAGACAACCTGCTCAGCCTCCTCTGAGGCACACCTACACAAAATTGATGCAGCTTCCAGGACTGAATATTATACATGCACATGTTCTGCTGGCCACCAGGTAGTGATGAATTTGGTTGCAAAAAGAATTCTCGATGTATTAAAAATCTTTGACAAAACTGGCATCAGCTCCCTCACTGTGTGACCTCAGAAAACACTTTCCCGAGAAGTTTTTAACCTTAGTTGATAGTTTCAAGTCGCGCTGAATACACTGATGTTCAATTTGTAATAATGTTCAATTTGGAGTCCACATCCATCAGTATAGTGACCTAAATGCTCAGCTGAAGGCTTCAAAACGTACTAATGTGTCTTTCACATGCATCTGTCCACGTCGCTGACAGATTTCCTGAAAGTGTAAAACACAGCATATGTCTAAGCAGGATCATTGAAAACACCTGTTAGGTGTACAGAGCTTTGAAGAGCTCAGAAAGACAATGTTTCAATTAGTAATCAACCAGTCTCTCTGGAAAGTGATTTTAGTACACCCTATCCCGGACGTAATGGTGAGATTTAATCAGAATCTGTGCGTTTGAGTTGTGCCAGCAATGTCACAGATGCCGTAGACAAGGAAAGGGAGACGGTGAAATGAAACAGTTGGCTACAAAAAGTAGAAAATGAATAACAGAATCACCATCTCACCTAATTTCATTTCTGCAGACTAGTACACACACAAACACAGAGCCTCCTTCTTCTTGGCATTTTTACAGAATTTATCCCCACGGTTCCCCTCGTCCCTTCTTCTCTTCCTTCCTCTTATCCTATTGCCTCCCTCTGGATGCAATCACAGCTGCATCCATCCTCCCAGCTGTTTAGCAGTCAAGCTTCTCTTGAGTTCAGACCACAGGACACCTGTGCCCCTTTCATACCAGCACTGTGACCCAGGATGAACCTTTTTCCCATCTGTCTAAATGGGTCAATGTGTGCTACGTGACCTAGCTGTGTCAGGACTTATTGCTGGTGTGAGCAGTACCTTTATTTGCTATTAAAGTTATTCTTTTTAAACTTAGGGATTGTTATTACTGTTATTACTTTAGCCAGGGGACTAATTGTGGTTACAAGTCTCCTGGAATTTCCGTACTGGTTCCATTTTGAGAAACGGCGAGTGATGTTTGGCCTATTTTTAGATCTTTTTAGATCTTTGACTTGAACTCATTTGCTGTGTTTCCTCATACTAATCATAAACATAGCATCTTACTATTTCTAAATTTTGATGTTTCATCATTTATTCTGATTTATTTTCAGGAAGTATAAAGTGATTCACCACAGACAGAACCAGTTTTAGACCTTGGAGCTCAGAGTCATGACTTGTCAGAGCTGCAGCTGGGTTCAGTTTTGCGCTGTCTTCCAGGAGTCAGTCAGTCTGTCAACTGTTTATTAGTCAGTTACTTTATTAGCCAGTGGATAAAAATGCTGCTTTGGGACATGTGGAAAATTGGAAACGGTTGGGAATTTTTCTGGTGAATTTTCCCTACAACTCCAAACCAGTCATTACACTAAACCTCTGCTGATGTCTGGCTGCTGTCAATCAATGCTTGTGTAACATGAAAACAGACAATAGTCAATTTTATATGAATTATTTTTTAATTAATGATCACACCTAATCTTTAAGCAAATACAGCTTAAAAATACTATTATATCTATGTATCTCTTTAATATCTGTGTATGTTTGGTTTGACTAGGTCTTTGTTGGCAATCATTTGACCTGATCTGGAACAATCAAGGAAGTAAGCTTGCTATGATTTTGATAATTATCAGCGTAACATCTTAGAATTTGGTGCTTATGACCAAGTGGAACCCACAGGGGCTGAAAAATGAAGACAGCATGGAAGATTTGAAAATAGCTGTTTCTTCACAAAGCCATCTGAGGCTGACTTTAAAAGCAAGTCAAACCCCACAGACTCGGATTAAAACGCCAAGCCTTACAGCGTCATCATTTCTGCAGCCTGGAACAAAAATGGTTTAGGTCCAGGTCCATCAACTAGTCTCTTGACGAATACTAATTCAAGTCATGAACCAGGCCACCTTTTCTGTGCCGTCGGTACCTTTTGGAGAATTTTAATGGTGTTATCTCACAAAAACACAGTTTACAGTGTGCAACAGACAGGAAGTTTGTGCTGCTGTTTTCTGTACTGAATTCTAATGTTTTATTAATTAGAACTAATTTTGTAACTTGGTGCAACATGTTGAAATAAAATGGAGAGTCTAAAGTCAGTGGGGGTCTACGGCCATAATACGCAGGGTTTACACCAGTGTATTTAAAGCCTGCCTGGTTGAAGTGTGGTATTACGCATTTTATTGGCCTATTCCTTTTTAAAAATATATATATTTATATTAAAAAACGTGAATGTGGTGGTGGCGTGGTCTCTGGCCTGCTACAGAGGAGAGGTGATGCAGTGAGCTCGTGTGGCGGGAGGAATGTGGGTGTGTTCAGGTGTGCCAGATCAGCTGATTGTCAAACTGTGTGTCTGCTCTGATTTAAAAACAGTGACGGCCAGAGGAGGGGGGAGAGGTGACAAGACAGGAGTGACTGTGTCCTGGGCAGGGAAGCTGTCAAAAACCACAGAGCATCAGTTGTCTCTCTAATAAAACCGGGTTGTCATACCCAAATGACACAGTGTGTCACGCGTGGTCCTTCACAGTGAACTTAATAAATAAAGTTTAAAACAGAAATAAGGAACCCATCACTTGTTAATACTCAATACTGTATTACCTTTTAAGAGCATATCCTATAACTGTGCCCACTTATCAGTGTATGCTACATTATTTATAACTGTGTGTAAAATTAGGTTAAATATTTGATTTACTTATTAAATATAAGGATTTTTAGATGAGACTTCATAATACTGTCCACAACTAAGGGCATAATTCCCCTGACATTCAATACAATTTCAATTGTTTTATTTTTTTAATTACAACTTGGACACACTAGAATAAGCGAGTGACAAATCCAGTTTTTATAGGAAGCAAAGAAAAGATTATACTGCAAGTATGTTTAAGTAGTGTGAAATGTTCTGTCATTCAACTGTCCTTATATTCTACCAATATAAATTTAGTGAGGACTCTTCTCCCTTACCAACTTATAAGAAAAAATAAATGACATCGACATTTGCAGGTCTTCATAACTTTATGAAGATGCAGACTTTTTTTTTTCTTCCACCATTACTGTTCAAAACTAAACTTAGTGTACAGGAAGGGAGAGTCCCAAAATACCTGGAAGTTAGGCCAGGTTAATGACTTCTTCACTACTTAAATTTACTTACAGTCTAATTATTTCTTAGCAGAGCCCTTGTTGTCAGCATCCTGTTTACATCACTGTGATGACATGGTTGTTATTTTTCAGTATACACTTCTATGGATTAGACAGAAGCCACTACTACCGTTTCATCATTTCTGAATTAATATATTCTCACAAGACTTTCTAGAAAATTTACCACACAAAAATCTGCAATGTGATATATAGTTTTTTATATAATTAGATTATTACTTTTAGATAGAAGCAGCATGCTTTGGTAAATAAGATTAAAATAGATTCAAGCAAGGCTGTGGAGTCTTTGGTAAGCCTGATAGACCATGCAGAGGGGCGTCTCATAGATACTAAACGCCCTCCAGCTGATGTCCTTTGCTTGTTGTGTACTAAACACGTCAGGTGCTGGCTAAACCCGCTCACCTGCTGGACTGATGATATCTGCTGTGCAGCTGGACATGATACCAATTCGCTACATACTTAAACACAAAATACTGTGACTTGCAGTGTTTCACAAAGACAACATCGAGACGCTCATTGTCCTCGGTTTCAAGTTTAGTGATCTGTCTCAGTGTTTCCCTAAAGGCGTCTTCACCCTGAGTGATTTAGGGCAGGCTGAGACTTGACAAGTGATGATTGTGGGAAACGCACTATTCATCAATCTAAAACTGGCGAAGCCTGATTACAGAAGGAGGAACTTTTAATGGTGTTTTTATGGTTGCCACGTGCCCACTATCGTAGGTGGCGCATGCCGAGTTTGACGGCACATCATGTGGTGTGCGGCATAATATTTGTGGCGCTTCGGCCGGTCGTGCACCTCTCGATTTTTGTAAACTGCCGCTGTAACTGGGGTGAAGACACAGGTGCAGGATCGTGTTGGTTTTTACCGCCATATACAGAGGGAGATGTAGCAACAGTTTGAAAATAT
>VOQK01034242.1:16642-28050 GCA_015052645.1 Benitochromis conjunctus
CACTACTCACTGATTTAGTCTAGACTCTCCATTGTTCATGTAAAGGTTAAAAAAAGAGATGCAGTAAAGCTAGTAATGGTCTTGGTACTAGCTAGGTATCCAAACCATTTTTTGTTGCTACCATTGCTATTAAAATTCAATGTATCCACCAATGTATTTAATGTATCCAAAAGCATCAATTAAGTGTTTTAACATTAGCTCTTATTTACAATGCAAGCACTTAATGTGAAACATGTACCATCCGGTCTTTAAGTGATGATGTATGAACCCTGCTTCCAGGTCCAAACTACTCTGTTTTTATTAAGGCTGTTGTGTTTTTAACATGTTTTAATGTTTTCTATCTTGTTCTATTTAATCTGAACAAGCCCCTAAAAAAGTCAGTGATCACTGTCGGCCTCTCTCGGTTTTTATTACCACTATTTATTGACAGCATGTTTTAAAGCTCAGCTACTTATGATGTAACTACAGCCCAGCCCATGCAGCAATATATTAATGACTAACCTTGTATTGTGGATGGATTATCTCAGTTGTTCTGACTAAAGTTTGGTCCGTTTACATCATCCTGCCATGCAGTTGCATTTGTCCAAACCATTGGGAACCCTTGTGTTAACTTTCATTGAGTGGAATAAGTTAGCGCTCACCCTCCAGCTTCACTGTGTTTATATTATGCTAACCATAGCTCTTTAGCTAGCCACCACAGCACATCATTATATACCAGCTAGTCCAACTTCAGTAACCCTACAAACATCACTGCTGTTTAGTTTTCTGTCTTCATTTATGTCTGAAGCGATAGCAGAGCTGTACGTTTTGACGAAATCCCTCCGTCAGAACGCGTTGTGTCATCTTTAGATGGAAACTAGCGAGCTAACTCCCAGCTAACTTCGAACTCGGTTAAACTTCATAAATCCTGTTTTCATGGATACCTGAATGTCAAACTTGATTGATACACCTGGTAGAGCAGCAACAGTGATCATTTTATTAAAGATGAAAGAATTTAGACAGTTTGTAACTTTCAGTTTGTTTGACTTTGGGACCTGAAGCGGAGTTTGGACCCGGAAATGGCTGATGATGTCAGACTTAAAGACCAGATTGAGATATAAGGCCCTTTCACACTGGCTTTATTTTTCTGACCCAGAAGACCAACCTCCCCAATAAAGTAATCTAAACAGCTATGTATTC
The DNA here is from genome assembly GCA_015052645.1 of Benitochromis conjunctus. NCBI lineage: Eukaryota > Metazoa > Chordata > Actinopteri > Cichliformes > Cichlidae > Benitochromis > Benitochromis conjunctus. The sequence continues at coordinate 17,822 of VOQK01034242.1, forward strand.
ACAAGACTGGGTGGACAAAATCTTTGCTTTGTTTGTTCCTTTCTCTGTAAGGACAGCAGAACGCACCACAACCTGCATTTCTGTACGTCTTTTACAACACACGAACTGCTCCCATCCACCTAAAAATGAACACTCATGAATAACACTTTCATTAAATTGTTTACTGTTAAATTGCGAAATGCAAATGACGCGCGCATCCATACAAGCTTCTAAAGTGTTTTCATTCCTGCATTTGCCTCTGCTGTATTCTGAAAGGTAAACACTTTTTCGCCAAGCTCCCCAATTTTGCGAGCACACTGCAAACTGCTGACTTTCAGTTTGTTTGTGTGTGTGTCTGCGTGGTTGTGATGAATATGACTGAGCACAAACATGGTGCCCCTTAGAAATAAGACTTGTTAACCACAGTTGTAGTCTTTGTGTGGAAGAGAACTTGAATTTTCATGAGATTTCTTTCTCACTGCTTAAAAGTCTATAACCTCTTGTGGAAGCTTGAAGTGACAAAATTTGGCAAGAAAGTAGGCAGCTGCAATTACTCATTGAAGTCTCTAACTCTTCAGTGCCCTCCCTGTCTTTTTTCATTTGCTGTTTCTCACCCTTCCCACCTTCCCAACTGGGACAAACATTTCCCTAATGAGGAGATCGGTTGGGAAAGCTGTGGGGAGTGGAGCGTTAATGTGACCTCTGGCATAGTTGGACACTTCATTCATGGGACTTTGCGCTGATTGTAGAAATGTGTCAGCGAGTGTTGGAACATAGTGTTACAATCTGTCTGTGAGGCTACATTTATTATATAACTAACTGAAATCATATATTCATATTTAGCTTTTTTGTGTTTGAATAGAAGAGTGGTAGTGGGTTAGGAGTGGGTTGAAACTGGCTGGGAAGTGTGTGTGTGTGTTGTGTGTCAGGGCACCCAGTTTCTAAGGCGGCTGTGTCTCTCTCTCTCTCTCTCTGACTGAAGCACATTGTTCCAGATCAAGGGATGGGAATGGGGCCTTTGGCATCAGGCGAAAGATGAACACACATGCACTAAAGACACACATACAGTATGAATAAGAGGAGCAACTCTTTGTGACACTGCCCAGCGTCTATTAATAGTGTGTGACAGTTCAGTCAGTACCAGTGTTTGCAGAAAACACAGATTTTCTGACTGACTCTCTCAGCTCCACAGACCGCTCTGAAACTGTAAATAGCTCAAGAGCACATCGACAAAAACCAAAGCCCACTCTTTTCCTCTCAGCTACTTACTTTAACTCCCAAAGCATATGCATAATAAAATAAGGTTCAAAACTCTAAGGAATCACTGCTCAAATGGTTGTTAATGCAGTTGTCTAATGAGCCAGTCATGTGGCAGCAAATCTGCACATGAACATGGTCATGACTTTTATAATTCAAACTGAGTGTCAGAACGGGAAAGAAAGGTGATTTCAGCGACTTTGTAGCCCTGTTGTTGATGCCAGACAGGCTGGTCTGAGAATTTCAGAAATAGATCTACTGGTATTTTCTGACACAACCATCTCTAGGGTTTACATAGCGTGGGTCATAAAAGGTCAGAGAAGACTGCTTCAAGCTGAAGACAACAGTAATCCTTTAAGTAACCCCTACAGCCAACCTTATCGCAAGGTATGCGGAAGAGCATCTCTGAACAGCAGAAGACCACAGTTCGTACCACTTATGTCAACTCCAGGAAGGAACAGGATACTGAGGCTCTGGACCCTCCATCGTTCTGAAAACACGTTACCAAGTGTTGTTTAGTACTTTTCTTTCAATGGGGTCTTTAGATTGTTTTTCTTTGTCTTTCTATATAAAATAGTAAGATGGGGTTAAATAAAAGCGCTGCTGTGGTTTTGGAGACATACATACATTTTTGCATGTTTTGGCACAAAACAAAATTCTGCCAAACTTTAAATAACCTATGATGACTTTGCTCTCCCAGGCTTCATGTCTGAACAGAAAGTTTACACTTTATTATGTCACAGACTCACAGGTAATATTTGCTTAACTTTTGCACAAGTTATTCGTTATGGTTGCAAATCTACCATACCCAGATATTGTCAAAAGCAAGAGTTTGAAAACATCAATGTATGTAATCAAGGGCTCTCTGCTCTGGTCTGGCCTATTGAGGTCAATGTGAAAATGTGAAAAACCCTATATATATAAAAAAAAGTAAAGCCAATGCAGAAGCACTTTAAACATGCATTCTTTTAAATGTCCGGCAGAGGGGCAACTGCCCAGTCTGCAATAAGAATTATTCTTATAAAAGGCGATGGACAAATGATCCCACTGCCCACATAATTTATTACTTCAAGCACTCTATTGATGAACTGGAGATCTTGAATGCTAGTTCGTTAGTTGCTTCGATACAACATGGTGTTCATTTAGTGAATTATGGTTCCATGTAAAGTAAAATGATGCTAAAATAAGATATCATTGGCAAAATGCTTCAAACAAGACTTCAAAATGGAACTTCACATACTGAGGGTCTGGGTGAAGTCACAGCGGCTTTGTCCATCTTTAAATAATAGTTCTAAATCTAAGTGCACTACAGAGTTTTTAAAATAGCTCACAAGCTCCTGAGATATCTTTACCATCTAAAATAGCTTTGATATGATTAAGTGTGAGCTCAGGGGTTCTGTATGTGTGCAGTAGATTTGGCCACCTACTGCATCACATGGTGGTGGACTGGTCATCTGTGGGCGGCCTGTGTAAAGGTCAGCTGGCTTTGCAAGTAACCAGGATGTGTGTGTGCGTGTGTGTGTGTGTATGTGTGTGTGTGTGTGTGTGCGTGTGTGTGTGTGTGTGTGTGTGTGTGTCAGAGCTTGGAACACAGTGCTTCCTTTCTCCTCCTGGAGCTGCAGGGGTTTCTGGGTAAAGCCTGACTCAACGCACACTCATGCGCCCGCACAGAAACACACACACACACACTCACTTCCTTTCCAGTAAACCATCTCTCACAGCTACCACGACCACCGCCATGGCAGCGAATTCAGTGTTGCCATGGGAATGCCAGTGTTTTAATGGCAGCCCCTCTGACCTGTGACATCACCAGAGGAACCGTTATTTCATTGGCGCTCCAGTGACCATGACACATGATGAACAGGGTTGACTTTAACTAGTGTGGGCAGGACTGGATCATTAACTGTGGGAATGACACATCGAAGTGGAATTACAGGAAATTAAAGCACAGAGTACACACAGTTGCAACTGGTAGCTGATTTTTTTTTTGGACCCAGACAAGCTAGTATCACTATGTATCACAGTAATAAGATTTCCTACAACCATAAACGTCACATTTATCTCCGTGGCAGCCAATAAGATTAACTAAACTAAATAAGATGAACAAAAATGTGTGTTATGTTTAAAACCAGACACTGTGACTTTAACAACAAGAAGTGTTAGATTTGAAGATTAATAATAAAATTAGTAATAAAACGATGAAAGTAGTAGTTGTTACGGGGGATAAGCGAGCATCAGTGACATTTTTAGAGATCCTAGAAGTTTCAGGAACTTTACCAGAGGGATGGAGGGAGCATCATTCTTCTAAAAGGTTTTCCTTTCATTTGTCGACCATCTGTAGGCAGCATGCAGCGCAGAGACACGCTGTCATTTTCAACCCCTCAGTTTTCTCACCATCTTTTCCCAAACCCGATCAACATGGCTGTGCCTTCCCTCTCCCTGAATCTGTTTGTCTGACTCTGCCTGTCTCCTTGGCTGTGTTGATGGCGACAGGAGACAGTGGCGTGCTGGCAGGTGCATGCCACTAAATTACCATCCGCACACGTACACACAAACACGCACACATACACACACGCACACACAAAGCAGGCCTCTCCTGTGCTGAGAAGGCTGCCATTATCATATCAAAGCGTCTCTCAGAGAGACGTGGCAGCGCTTCAATTTAAGCAATTAATGCAGAGAGAGACTCTGTCACACAGCCCAGCATCCCCACCCCTACCCCCCCCCCCCCACGTACTCACCCCCAACCACACACACACACACACACACGCATACACATGTACACATACAGGGCTCTCTTGTGGCGCTCTGAGACAAACAAAGGTGTTGGGAAGCGAGGATCCATTTTCTCAAGGCCATCGTGCTGCTGTTCTCCTCTAGATGCCCCCCACCCCTCGGTCTGCCTTAAAATGAAAGAGTGTTTTTCACACTTTGTTCTCGGTTTCTCCACCTGTAATGGTAAAACATGTTTGCTAAGGTGTGCTTGATTTTAGGATGTGCTTTATGTCGAGACTATTTCAGGAACGGATAGATATAACGTGCATTCTTTGACCTGGAGTTGAACAGCAAGCATGTAATCGTCTGGTTTGTTTTAAAGTTGTTGTTTTGGGATTTTGGGGTAAATTTGGGCCAAGTCTGATTTGTGGGGAAATATATATAAAGGTATGTTTAGCCTTTCAGGAGGGACTGAAAGGACTGTTAAAAGCCTAAATGATTTCAGAATGGGATGTTATGACAGGGCCAGCAGTGCACAGGGTCTTAAAGGAAAAAAACACTTGAAGCAATGGTGTGTCCTTGTGTCAAGAATAATAAAATCCAGAGTCTTTAAATGAAATATATAACTCAGTCCATTTATTTCTATTGATGAATAGAAATAATCTAGATTCAGTTCCTTGATTCAATGTTCTTGACTTGTGCACTGGGGGAGAAGGCATTAATTGTACTGGCTGATAGAAATAGAAGAGTAGAAAAGAATCTAGTACTCCTGTTTACAAGATACTTACAACGTTGTACAAGAGGAACAGAACCATCCATCCATGTAAATCCAGCCTGCAACATCCTGAACGGAAAACAAACCCATAAAAATAAAGAATTGTGAATCTAATGACTATAATAATAAGCATAAACATGTTTATATATGTTACACAAACATAATGATTACACAGACATTATGCGGGAGTAGGTAATGAATATTAGGTATGATTTGTAAATAACTGGACATGAATAACCTGAGCTTATTATATAATATTATAGTCCAGTATATTTGTAACTTATTAGGCAGCCCATTATAAACATACCATGCATTTTATTGTCAACTTAAAACAAAGGCAGATGTAAAAGTGAGGTCAGAGGTCAAATGTGAGGTAGATGCAAACTACAATGTGATATTTGGAATCCCCAAATACCAGCATCATGTCCTAAATGTGGCCAACACACACACAGGCAAAGGAAGCAGTTTAAAGCAGTTTTAAAGATAAAAGACATTTCACAAAAGTTTGACCTTCTTTGACCTTGAAGATGAGGTCAAACATTCAAATTAACGTCATATTTAGATATATAACATTCATTATATGCCCACATGCTACAATACAAACAAAGGCAGTAAGAAACATTTTAAATATCTCTATATAGCCTTATTATCACTTTGACCTTCAGATCAATCTATTGACCTTGAAGGAGAGGTCAGAGGTCAAATGTAACATATTTTATATCTTTAAACAGTACTCTTTTAACAGTACTTCCTAAAGGCTGATGATACAAACCACACTTGTAAGAATCATAGTTTCTAACTATAAGGCTTTTTGTCCATGCTTTCATTAATTAGAAATTTGATCCATAAAAAGATATGCTTGTTCTGAAGGGGTCAGGAGGGAACTTCTTTTTGTACATTTGGTTGTTTGTATATAGAGTGACCTAGCATACAAACCATTAATAATTACCTTGAATTTATTTAGCAGTTTCCAAGGAGAGACTTGATTTTGCAGCTATTCCACACAGAAAGATTAGTATATTTAAATGCCCCTTTTCCCAGTCCAGTACTGGCTTTAGGCAATATGTAGGTTAGTTGAAACTTTTTTACATTGAGGTGTGTTTTATGTTTTATGTTATTAATATGTTCATTATAACAGTTTTGCACCTCGCATCCTTTGTTGTCTTTATTCATGTCGGTATGACCTTCTGGAAAACAGGGCCCGCCACCAACACACTTCTACATTAAAAGGCGAATACAGAATACAAACGCACATGTTTGTTTGGATCTGCGTTTTGCACACAGCAGATTAGGAACCTCTTTTATAGCATGTAGACCTCTTCATTGCGGTGATCTGTGGCTTAAAGCGATCCACCTTCAGCGGCGCACTGCTTTCTGCGACAAATGCTGCAGTCTCGGTACACGACGCGTGCGGGACAGATGCAGGATGGAAGGACTTTCAACGCACTATCGATCTAAACAGGCACAGGCAGATCCTCTTCAAATCAAACAGTCCACTTTTAAACCTGAGTATCCACCAATCAGGGGACTCATTGTACCTTATCCTCCCTGTTAGGAGAAATTGCCCCCCTGTCATTTAAGCTTTTATCAAAATCTCTTCATCATCCATCCCCCTCTTCCTCCTCTGCTGCCTTTCTCTTAGCGTTGGATTGTTGTGAAGTACTCCATTTTTCCCCGGTTTTTCTTTGAGGCGAGACACTTTATTAGACACAGCTGTTCAACCGAACCCAGCAAGGCCTGGATTCACTGCCAAGTGCCTCTCTGTGCCTCTGTGCCTGGTCTGTGCTTCTCTCTCTCTCTCACTCACTCTCTCTGTCAGGTGGGATGCAGAGGGATGAATAGGCAGTGATGGGGAGCAGCTATATGAGGCTGTTTGCTCTGGAAACCTTGGCTCTGGGCCCTGGTTCTCTCCACAGCAAGCCCACTGATGAGCCATGGATTTACCGTGAATGGAGAGAGTCACAGAGTCTTTGCTGATCATGGTCAGTACTCTGTAGAATGTTTATGTGACAAATCATTGACAGACAAACCCAATAGGTATTTTTGCTTTAAAGCAGAAGAAGCCCTTGACTTTGTCTCATCTTCCAGTTTCTCATTGCTGTAATGTTTCAACCAAACGCTTGTCAGTCAAAATAGAATATCCTGTTCTTTCATCTGGTCATATCCACCAATGAATCATAGATACTGAAGATCCCACTCTTATAATATTTTGTTGCTTCTTGTCATTTTACATCATTAGACATGACTTGTTAACAACAAACATACAGAAAAATCTGTTTTTGCAAATTACTGATGTTAAAAAGAAATCACAGTCTGTTCTTTCATATCATCAGATCAAATCAAATCATCATTGGTTAATGAATAAAAAATTGTCTTTAAATACTTATGTAAATAACCTAACCTAAGTCCTGGCACAGCACAACAGCATTCACACAAAACCAGGTTTGTTATACTCCAAAAGTATAACTGGCTGAGGCTGCAGTAGAACTAAGCCACATGTGGGCACTGTGTGACTCTGGGCTGTTCATTATGATAGATGACCAGTGTGAATGTGTCAGCAACTATACACACTCAAAGAGGTTCAAAGTTTGCTGTAATGGTCTTCTGATCAATGTTTGTTAATGCTAAGGAAAACAGTAGCTGGAGGTCATGGTACAACCAAAATTATTGTGACCATGCACACTGAACTTCAAAGACAGGGACCCTGTGACCACTTGCAGGCAGTTGCTATCTTCAGAGCGACTTTGGTGCGTCAAGACAACCGCAAAACAGATTCAGTCTGCTCTCAGTTTGTGAATGAATGGGGTCAAGCCTGCAATTACAGACAGTTTACTTGTATACTATAATCTACTGATAATATATCAGTTAACTGTGATAAATTGATGAAAATTGAAACTTTGCCAATTCCAGAGTTTAGCCAGAACCTCACAGATTTGAAACAGAAATTCCACAACACATGAAAGTTATTGCAGGATTTAACTTGTGTCATTTTGCTAACGCTTGTGCAAAATGACACAAGCGTTCTGCAATTCTTCTTTTATGTAGCAATAAAAACAGAATACTACAAGTTGGCAACCAGCACAAACTAACTCAGACTGATTGCAACATGCTGCCATTTAGAATTTAGAGGGCAGTTATTTACAAGCTTTTCCGAATCAGTCTGAAAGTGATTGCAGTCGATCTGAGTTGAATCGTGATAGCTTGGAGACGGGTTGTCTTCCACCAGACGATTTCTGCAGTTGCCAGGTGATTAAAATTAGTCGCCCAGAGGTTGAGCATACATCACCCTCAACCCCTGGGCGACCAGTTGGTCAAAACAAACGAATAAAACAAACAAAGCCATACATACTCAATAATACATACATAATATTTAATCTACATACATGAAAGTTGACATCATAACAAATCCTTAAGACAGCATGGGGAGGCTGAAAACTGAGGTTCTGCTCAGTTTGGCTGCTCAAATGTTCTCTTGTTACCATTCAAGATTATTGAAAGTGAAGATCACTGTGAGCAATTTGAAGACTAATAAGTAGTTATTTTCTCCTTTTTATTAAGACTGATTGATGTTGTGACCTAACAAAGCCTAGAAAATTAAATAAGGATATTTAAAAACTTGAAGGTTAGTGTGACAAGAGGAATATCTTTCAATGAAACTAAATTCAGTAAAAACATTCAGTTCAGTTCAATTTTATTTATATTGTGCCTAATCACAACAACAGCATGCGTCAAGGTACTTGATATTGTAAGGAAAATACTCTACAATAATACAGAGAAAACCCCCCAAATCAGACAACCCCCTCTAAGAAAGCACTTGGCGACAGTGGGAAGGAAAACCCCCTTTTAACAGGAAGACACCTCCAGCAGAACCATGCTCAGTGAGGGGCAGCCATCTGCCGTGACCGGTTGGTGGAAAGAAAGAAAAAAACTCCAAAAGCTGCTCAGATGTGTGGCATCAACACTCCTCTGCCTCAGTGCACGGTACAACATTTTTTATACATTTTTCACATTTATAATACTCCATCGGAGTATTATGATGACTTTCTCCCTGTTGTCTTTAAGAGGTTACAAATGTAACTGACTTTCACCCCAGAGTGCTTCGTTTGATGCTGAAGCGCCAAATCCAACAAACCATGCAGTCTGAACCTTTACTTGACCTTTGTGACCCTTGTGGCTCTTTGCCAATCATGAAAGTCCGACTCTCCAGTCAGGTGTGGCTGAGGGGTGACTGTAGCTCAGTTGGTAGAGCAGGTCAGCTACTGATCGGAAGGTTAGTGGTTCGATCCCTGGCTCCCTTAGTCTGCATGCCAAATATCCTTGGGCAAGATATTAACCCCAAATTGCTCTCCGGTGCATCCATCGGAGTATGAATGTGTGCGTATGTTACTTAGCACTACGTATAGATAAAGTGCTTGTATGATTGGGTGTGATTGTGTCAGATTGGGTGAATGTGGTTGTTGTATAGAGTGCTTTGAGTTCTCTGGGAGAGTAGAAAAGCGCTATATAAGAATCAGTCCATTTACCATTTAGGCGCCGAAAATCAACGCTGTGAAACAATAAATGTAAAAAATCGATATACATTTTTAAAATGACGCTGCTTAAATAAGGGTGAGAAGGGCTGATGAGTGCTTGACAGCTGCAGATCAGTTGGTGAAACACACTTCATGTTTCTGATTCTTTGACCTCTCCCATTCCTGCCAATCTCGCACTCTCTCCTTTATATTACTACTTAATGGTAATCCATTGGTTGTTTTTCTTCCTTTATTTGGGATTAGCTGTATCTGTCTCCTCACCACTTGTCTGTGCTTTGCCCTGTCTCCCTTTCTCTATCTCCATCTCTGTCTAAGTCGCTCTCTGGTCGCTACAGCTGCTTGATGTTTGTGACAGGCGGTGTGATAGCGCTGACAGGCTGGAGACGGTTATCAGGGAGGCGAGAGGCTCCGTCTGGCTAAATTGAAAATTGCAAATGAAAATCCTGCTCAGCACATTTTTTTTTTTTTTAATTCATCAGCCATTATGTCAGATGACCTTTTGGGCATCAGGCTCTGCAGATAAAACTCCAAATGACAACATGCGGCTCTGATCCAATTTCCAACACTGTCCCCTTCCTCCCGTCCTTCATCCCTCCTCCTCCTCCCTCGCTCCGTCACCGTTCGACCCAGTGCCAGTGAAAATGATAGGCTTTCGGGAGAGCCTCCTTTGTGCTATAGATGAAGAGGTTTTGTTTGCAGGAGATGGCTTTGCAGTGTGTGTGTGTGTGTGTGTGTGTGTGTGTGTGTGTGTGTGTGTGTGTGTGTGTGTGTGTGTGTGTGTGTGTGTGTGTGTGTGTGTGTGTGTGCGTGTGTGTGTGTGTGTGTGTGTGTGTGTGCGCGCGCTAAAGGGAGTGTGAGGGGGTGTGAGAGTATGGGGGCACTGAGCATGACCTGGCCTGGCCTCGTTTTGGTCCTCACTGTTGTTGTCCAATCACAGTGGAGATCACAGGCCGGGAACCTGCAAGCATTTA
>VOQK01034243.1:0-17131 GCA_015052645.1 Benitochromis conjunctus
TCACTCATAGTGGTCACTACAGTGGACAGCTATTCAAAGGCTGTGTTCTTGTATTTGTGTCAGTGTTGATGGTATACTTGCACATAAACCACTACACTGGACACTGATGTGTCACTCCATACCAAATTCATAAGTCCAAATGTTTGTTGTCCACCTACGTGGACATGTAAAAAACACTACATGTTTAAAAAAATGAAGTTCAGAAATCTTTTTTCATGCCTAAAGATGAATAAAAAAATCCTGATTGAGGTTGTCATAATTCATGCATGGAAGGGTTCAGGTACATATTTTTCATTGGCTGTCAGTATTTGATCACGCCTCACAGAGGGGCCTACAGGCTGTCCGTGCTTTCACAGCAGCTCACACGTGACAGGTGACTTTGAGGTATTTTTATCATAGAGAAGTGAACAGTATGAAGAGCAAAGACATGCATACAGGAAATAAGACACGGCAGCAACAGTGAGCTTTTTCCCAGGAGAGCTGGCTTTGAGTCAACATGTATAACCTGGGCAGAGCACTGGATGAATGGTTGCTGCCCAGGAGCCGAGAAAGAAAGGTTAGAGTGCCGAGTGAGGGGCGAGGTAAAAACATCATCTCAAACCAAGCGACCCCAGCTCGGTCATTAACTGTTTATCAGCCATCAGTAAAACTATGAGAGGAAGTCTTTCTGAGAACAGACACAAACTTTTTCAGCCAAGCAGGAAGTGCTGCATGAAAAAGTGGAAGTGACAAAGCGCTGGAGTGACAGATTTTTAAGTGCTTTTACTTGTTTTTCGAGCTATTAGTGGGTTCGGACCAGACTGGCCTGCTGACATGCTGATGTCTGCTGTCCATCGGTTTGACAGGAGAAACAGGAGCGTTTAGTGTGCTGCGTTTTTCATCCGGACGCACCGGAGAGGTCTGCTCAGGAGTTTGATTTAAAAGCTTACATGATGTCAAATCTGTCTTTTACATCATTTCCTGAGGGAGTGATAAAGTATTCTTTTTTTAGTGTTCAGAATTTATTTTCACTTTGAATGTTTTGATCTGAAAACAGCCGACGGTTTTTGTTGCTTTCGTAGATGCAACAAAAGCCGTTAATGAGCCCGGATAAGCTCGGCTCTGTTTAATTCTCTCCGTTGCCGTCTTCACGTCTGCTGGCGTTAGACTCACCTCCAGATCCAGCCTTCCTGTTGAGCTGGTCCCAGGGCAGCTTTGCATGATTCCAAGTTCAAAACAATCCTTCTTATCTGACAGCGGGCCTTAGGAACGCTCTCTTTGAAAGAAGGTCCTCCCCCTTTTCAGACAGATTTCCTGATTGGCTGTCCCCTGAACCAGCAGTGGGTGGGTCATCTGTGCTGGTCACTGAGCTTTTGGCTCATTATTTTTGACCTCATCATTAGAAATTTTGTCCATGTTTAATATGAATATTCTCCACTGCATCAGATTATATGTGACAAGAAATAAGGAGGGCGGGATAGCTACATTTAGCCGCGTTACAATGCATGCTGGGACGTGTATAACAAAGTTTCCTAATAACTGATGCCTCAGTCATCTGATAAGGTTTCTATGACACTGACCACACTGATGAAGCACGCTGTGGAAAAAGAAGAAGAAAAGAGGAGCTAAAGGTGAAGCTCAGTGAGGCGCGCTGAGGTGGAGGACTGTTCAGCAGGTCATTCAACTGCAGAGAAGAGCCGCCCACTCACACCTCATCACAGCGCTGAAATGTTTCACGTCCATGTCGAACCGTGGCTGCACCGACACGTCACAGCTGCACTGTTTCTCAGGCTACTCATCGTCACTGGACACAGGAGTGTCGACGGAGCGTCCTCGTTTCTATTCACTTCAAGGTTTGGTTGAAATATTTTCACTATAATAATTTCTTCCATGTGAGTCTAAAGAGCTGAACTGTTACTTTTGCTCCAGCAGCAGAAGAAGCTAAAAGCTGAGTCTGAATAAATGAGAAAACTGAATAACTTGGCTTTAACGAAGGCTAACAGCTTCCTGCACCAGCCTGGTGATGCCTCTGGTCCCTGTCTGTAAGAACGGGAAAAGCCTCAGTGCGCATCTGAAGAATCTCCAGATAAAAAGCACTGAAACAGTTTAATAAGCTCCTCCCACCAGAGACGCAGCTGTGGAGCCGAGGAAGAGGCATGAGAAGTGTGGGAGATGATGGGGTTTTTTTGTAGTCCATCTTCAGGATGTTGTAGTTGCATCAGTCAGCAGTCGGATCCTGCTTTTCCTGAGTCCTCGTCGTTTTTGGGGAAAAGTCACAGGAGAGTTTTTGGTTGGTTGGTTGGTGCTCCTGTCTGTGGTGGTGCGAGCTGGAGATCTTCATCACAGTATGTGCAGACGGGCTCATCCTCCCACTCTCTGACAGACTGCTGCAGGCTCACCCGTGTTCCTCACTTCATTAACAGTGCTTATTCCTCTCTTTGTGCCTGAAAGTCTCTCGCATGTCATCACCTCTCTGGACCGTACCTGCCCGTGCTCCGCCTCCTCCTGCACGTTCGGAGTTTCTCATTAAAACTCGTTCTTTTCTTCTTCTGCATGTCTGGGTCTGGTTCAGCTCTGAAGCAGCCGCTGGACTGAACTGTGCCGTGGATCAGTCGAACAGCACGGCCGGCTGGCGTTCTTCTCTGCGCGGCCTTGAATTGGCCTGAGCGCCACACGGAGGCGCACCATCGCGTGTCCGGTATTAAGGACACGGCACTGATGCCAGGCTGGGATAAAAACCAGGCTATTGACGAGATCGTAAAGCTCTCGTGTTTCTGATGGTGACTGTTTAGTTTTGCCTCATCTCTTTGCAGTGATGTCTGTCTGCTGGTTTCTCACTGACGGTAACAGACATTCAGTATTTTTGATGATGCTACACTGATATTTTTATGGCTTGAGTGCGTCTGTTCTGCTAAAGTGTTCCTGTAACGGCCGCTCAGAGCACTTTGTAATTTGTGCTTCCTCGTGTTCACCTTTGGCCCTCGAGGTCACAAAGAAAATGTTGCGTGTACTTAGCGTCGCACACCCGTTGTGAGTGAACTATAAGCACTCTGTTTATGTGTTTGTGTCTGTACGCTCTGAAAAAGCCAACACACACACACACACACACAGACACACACACGCACACACACACACACACACGCACACACACACACACAGACACACACACACTAATGTATGTGTGAAATGTCTCCGGTCCAGTGAAATAAAGACATGTTGTTGCTTCACAGTGGAGTTTTGATGTCTTCACAAACCACTGCAGTTTGCTCTGTACTTTCTGTTTTGTAGTTGTGTGTAATTTATATTTGCGTACGCTTTATTGTCGAGACGACACCGGTCTCTCCGATCACGCAGAGATGTTCCACACAATCACTTTATTACCAAATCGTGACATCAGCGCACTGCATCCTCTGCAGCCTCTTCCTAAAGCTGATCTAAAGAGTTTGAGCACAGCAGTTACAGTCTTTGGTCTCGCCCGTCCGGGAGTGGACGTTACCCCACAGTGGAAAAGCACTGGTAAAGTGACCAGGGCTGCTGGCAGCCGGACCCTCGTCTCCTTTGATGGTAATGTCACTTATTATTTGTCACCCCTGGCCTTCTTCACAATCCAGCAATGTTTTCTCTTTGTGTTCTACGCCCCATCAACAGCAGTATCATACTATGACAAACCATAATAAACTCTGTTCCCTTTAACCTTCATAAACAAGCGTCAGGGTTTGAGCTAATATGTGGTGTTGAAGCTTTGTATGGTACAAACTGCCTGGAAGGCGTCTGCTGTGTTTCACAGAGATTCATCCAATCCAGGATTTTTGGGACCAGCACTTGTAGCTAGCACTGCTGTTCAGGTGTTTTCCACCAACACATGTGTCCACGCAGCCAGGAGCTGTCCACGCCATCCTCCTGGTGACTGACCAGCTCCAGCAGTCACTGATAAAGTGCCTTGCTCAAGGGCATTCTAACCGGCAATGAGACCATTAATCAAGCCCTTCCCTCTGTCACATTTTCCCATGCTGCCCATCAGTTTGGACCTGCCACGGCACCTTCTGTACACCACTGCTGCCTCGCAGAGCTGAAAAATCTGCACTGGAGTGTAACTCCCGTCACACTCTCCATGTCTGTGAGACTTTGCTGTGTGTTTAATATGTGTGCGCCACGCACACATTTACAGCCTTTCAAACGCCCTAACTGGCTTCTTGGCAGAGAGCAGCTGTTGATTGAAAAGTTTTCACACAAACAGACAAATCGTTCATTTGTTCACAGAGTCTGTGGCAGCTGTGAGCTTTTGTTTGGGGCTCTCGGTGCCAGCAAACAGACAACGTGAGGAATGAGTTTGAAATCGGTGCCAGTTCGGCTCAGCGGGACCAGGTTTGCGTGCACCTCCTGAGTTGTTTTAAGGCTTGATTCATTTACGTTCATTGCCCCGGGTGTGCTCGCTCTTCATTCAGACCGACCTGCCTGCTCGTCCCGCCTCCTTCGTCACCTCGGAAACGGTCAGACCTGAAATTGTGTGTGACGTTTCCCTGTGGTTTCCAGGGCCGTATAACACCAGTGTTAATAAACCCTGAACTTCACACTCATGAATCAACTGCCAATTGTGCAACCACAGACTGTATATAAAAGATGGACATGAGCTAGCATGCATTATGTTTTTTCTTACATATGTCGAAGCCTCAATGGGCTCATTAAAGAACACCAAGGACAAATACACTGAGTGCCCAGTTCAGCTGTTCAGACCATTAAAGGATCATTATTGGTTGCCATTACTCCCACAGACCCACATTACTCACACAGACCTGCTGTTAGGAGCCATCTTCCCCTGATTGATTGATTCCTTTATGTGCTGTGTTGTGTCCACAAAGACACAAAGTCACAGGACCAGAAAACGTGGCGGCCAGACTACGTGGACGACCTCACGTGCTTTTTGCAGATGTCATAGACTTTAACCTAAAGTGAGCACGAAGCTGAACTGAGAACAAAGGTTTCAAAATAAATGATGAAAATACAAAACTACGATCATTGTGGCAGTAAAATACTACAAATACTGCAAATGCAGAGCAGTAAGGGTAAGTGCTGCAGTACCTTTTTGTGGTTGTTGTTGTTGTTGTTGCTGCTCTTGTTTGCACATTTGTACGTGCACTTTATTTTGTCTGTAAACTTGTAGTTTTTATCTAGCTGGTTTAGTCTTTGTTAAATTTATGTTGTAAATTATATTAGGTCTAGCTGTCTCATCTCTGCTAGCCAGTAAACTAGGTCTCTTAGCTGGCTAGTTTAGTGTTTCTGTTAATTTATGTCGTTAATTTATGTTGTAAATTTATGTTGCATGTAGCACCTTGGCCCTGGAGGAACGTTGTTTCACTTCATTGTGTACAAACCGTACATGGTTGACGTGACAATAAAGCCTACTTGACTACTTGACTACTACTTGACTTGACTACCTCAGACTGCACAGCTCAGTGGGATGAATGGCTGCCGGCGTGTTTGGAGTTCAGCCACGTGTGCGTGCACCTGTGATTGATGCTTGACTGCAGAAGCACAAACACACAAAGAGGAGAGAAAACAAATGTTGTCTTGCTCCAGGCTCGGCTTGACTCTAATACATGAGTCAATATTCATATCGACATCGCTTTCATGTCGCCTCATTTGCTTCCCCATTTAAACTCGATCAAACAGAGAGCACTTTGGAGAGAGCGAAACAGGAAAGTGATGTGTGCATTTATTAGGTGTGAAAGAAGAAAACAGGCTGCACAGCTAATCAGGAGTCTCAGACAACACGAGGCGTCAATGCGGCGATAAACGGCGTCTGCAAGCCTGAACACACAGCTTTGTGTTACAGAAGTGTTACTGTGCAGACGTGCGAGGCTTTGTGTGGCCTGTCCTCTGTGCTGGCACTGCTGCCTCGACAGGTCTGCGTCGCCCTGAGCTCTCTCCAACCGCTCCAGTTCAGTCTTATTTATACAGCTGCAAACAACAAGGCGCTTTATAATGTACGGTAGACGCTACAGTAAAAGACACATCTCCAGGAACCAAAGAAGAAGGTGCAGCTCTCATGATTTCACATGATTCTCAGTGACTCCGCCCCTTTCATCACGTTTGCTTTCAAACACAACGACGGTGACGGCAAACACACTCGGCTCAGTGATCCATAAACCAACAGACGACATCACAGAGGCCGTACTCGTACTTTAAATACAGACACTAATGAAATAAAGGCACTGATTAGAATAAAGAGCAGCTGTTACAGTCAGGTTTTTAAAATACTGCAGACATCGTGTAAGATAACAACATGATTTATTGTGAAGGCAAAT
This sequence comes from Benitochromis conjunctus, assembly GCA_015052645.1. Classification (NCBI taxonomy): domain Eukaryota; kingdom Metazoa; phylum Chordata; class Actinopteri; order Cichliformes; family Cichlidae; genus Benitochromis; species Benitochromis conjunctus. The sequence continues at coordinate 6,285 of VOQK01034243.1, forward strand.
GTAGCCGCCATCAACTAATTCTGTATACTTTGAGCCGCGACAGTCAGCCTCCACAGCACAGCTGATAACGTTTTAGTTCCCTCAGGTTCACACAGTAGTCACTGACACCAAAGGACACGCTGTGCGTGTCTCCGCTCTGTTTGTCATCAACACAGAACAAAGTTGTGTTTTTGAAAAGTATTTTTTGCTGGATCAGATGAACTGCACAGATGTTTTTTCATTAACTGTAAATGTGTTTTTTTAACTCAGATTTCCGATGGACGACAGAAAACACAACCCTGACCTGTATTGAGTCTTTTGAGTTCATGCGCAGACATTGGCAGCAGATGCCAACCACACAACACAAGCTCAGGAAACCGTGGAAAAGATGAGAAAGACTAAAATGACAGGCACGCTCACACGTAAAGACAAAAGGGTCAGGCTTTTCTAAAGACCGGGGTCACCATCTGCACGGCTGCAGCTACAGTACTTCTGTTTCCCATCATGCTCCTGGTGGAAATTTCAAAGATGAAAAGCTGCTGAATAATAGAGCAGAAGGAGCTCCTGGCCACAACTGCCCCCTGTGAACAGCTTTCCACAGCAGAATGTGGACACGGCTTAAAGACACACTCATCGATACGCTTTACTTCAACGTAAGGTCAAGACGGCTCGGGCTTTTATGAATATCTTACACCAAACATGGAAATGATGCGAGCTAACTACGACTCTAGCAAACCTGCTGGGATTTGATTGGGACTTTGGATATTTGTCAGCCGCACTGACATCCTTTGAAAGGCTGGCTGGTGTTTGTGGTGGACACACTGCGGCTCTTCTTGGGATTCGGTATGAAAACCTTTAGCTTTGCAGCCTGCATTTGCTCATTTTCTTTCATGTATGTCCTGAAAGCGTAACTGAGAGCGTTTCTCGTGTGTTGTTAACAGACACGAGTACAGCTGCAGACTGATGTTAAACTGAAGCTACAGGCAGCAGAGTAACTCGGCGAGGCCACTTCAGAGAACGATTGCTACAGTAATGGCTTTGCCTTGTTCAGTCAGAAACACTGCAGGTCATCTCCGGGTGATTACTGCTGTCAGAAAAACGGGGTCAGGCTGGGCGTGCGCTGACAATAAGAACAGTGCAGGAAACCAGTCGGGAGCTCTGATCGTTCTTTCGCTCTCAGCACTCGATAGAAGGAGCACTCAGCTGTAATGGTCGCTTCTCGCTGCTCTGCGTTTGACTAAATTGGGATCTGATTGAGCGTGCGCTCGTGTAGGTCAAACGTGGTCAACGCTCCCCATCTACACATCGCTCTCGACCAAAACTGTTGGTTCCCGGAAACATTTTCCAAAGCCGCACTTTTCTTGTTGTCCTTCAAATGTCCTCCAGACGCTCATGTTTCTCAGTAAGGTTTGCTCATTCCTCACAGAGCCTGGTTTTGGTTTCTTAGTTATAAATGTTCCTGGGACGATGATAAACCGTTAAAGTGGAAAGCTTTTACACTTTTTCAACCTGAAGCTGCTGAAAATAAAACAAAGTAATCCATCCTGGTCTACAGAAGCCTCCGTCTGGGTGGAGGAGGAAGCACTGATGTTCAGACCTCGCTCTCCACAGACACCTCCTCCAGCAGTGTGTCCCGGGGACGCCTCCTGGTTGAACAGGCCCAGAACACCTCACCTAGGAGGACTTAGATATGAAGGAGCATCTCAGCTGGTTTTACATGTGGAAGAGCCGTTTGTGTTGTTCATATCTGTGTAACAGCCATGACCAGGACGGCCTTCACGCTTCCTCAGTGTTTGTCCCCAGAGTCGGACAGGACGAGGAGAAAGGCTTTAAACCTGCTGTTTCCTGAAGAATCTACACAAGGACCTGAAACTGTCAGAAGTGGTTATGGTGGAGGAGTTAAGCCCATTTTAAAGGATGATCAGCGTGACAGCTCTCATAATGCTCGTTAGTACCTTTGACTGTAACAGACTGACGACCTGTCCAGGCAGCTGGGACAGGCTGCAGCCCCCTGTCACCCCGGACTGGACAAGTGGCAGGAAATGGATGGACCTGAATGTTTGTGCGGAGCATCGGCTCTATTTGTTGTAATTCTTGCTGCACTCTTGGGTCGGTTTCTCTGGACAAATAGATTTTATATCTAACTTTTATGGAGATAAATAAAGGATGCATAGCAGCGGCCGATCTCCTCCTGAGTGACTGAGCCCAGACTCCTTCAGAGGGAGTGAGTCCATTTGTGCTGCTGCTTGTGTTCAGAGGTGAGGGTTGGAGCATGAACCAGGAGGAGGAGAGGGTCCGCTTTAAAGACTGAGGGATAACTGTACAGCTTAACAAGTAGCTGAAATAATGGAGACTGCGTGCTGTCGACCACGACAGCCGCTCGGTTTTCTCTTAATCCTGACTTTGCGTCAGCGCCACATTAAGAGCTGAAGCCAACTATGATTCAGCCAATCACAAGCAAAAAGACTGTTTCTGCCCATGAACTGTGGACTTATTTGTCTCTTAGTCTAACTGTCTGTGGTGTTTCTCCTCCAGCTGACCTCCAGTTTGATTAGTCATGTCTCTGCTCCGGGCGGCCCGAGCAGCGAGTCATTAATCACTCCTCGGCTTACGCGCTGAGCAGGAATGAGTGAGCGGGAGCCGCAAACACCAAAACCTGCACAAAGCTCCTCCTCCATCCGAGCAGCTGTTAAACACATCACAGGTCAGGTGATCAGAGGGCTCTTTTTCTTCTATACACTCACACTTCTCCCCATGTTTCAGCTTCACCAATTAGCCATGCTGCAGGACGGCCAAGAGGCCATCACAAAGGCTGGAAATGACAGAAAAGAGTTTGACCAACAGGAGGCGGTTGTGTGCAGAAATGAACCTTCATCTGGTAATCGGCTCCAGCCCCGCCGCGACCCTGAGGCAGAAAAGTGAACGAGACTGAGTGGCTGGTTAAAAGGTGACGGAGCAGTGTCTGGGTCCGGGGATGTAAGCCAGTGTGTCTGACTAATGTAAAGTTTATGGTTATTCTTTGAGTTTCCAAAGAGGTTCTTTAAGTCAGGGTCCAGGTGAGTGGGTGTGTTTTCTTCTCCAGGTCCTGGTCTCCGCCCTTGGGTGGAGCCTCGACAACCTGTTCATTGTCCACACCTGTTACCAATCACCATGACTGTATATAAGACCAGCGCTCTTATTGTCAGACCCAACCAGTTTCCTGTTTCTCTGGACCCTGGTCTTCCCATTAAATCACAGCCGCTGTTCATCCAACGCCTGCTCTTTCTTTGCCTGCCTGCCCCCCTGCCTACGCTGGACTCCCTGGATTCACTTCAAACGGACGTCATCATCAGGCCTCTCCCCCGCACCTTCGCCTCCTGGATTGCAGGTAAGACAAAGCAGCACACGCACACCTTTACTCTCTACCAGTTCTCCACCTGACGCTTGCCTCCCTCTGTTAACGGTGACATCACCGAACCCGTGCCTCGATACCTGTCCTGAAAACCTTCTGCAGAGCCTGCTGTTGGGTTTCCAGCTGCCGCACCAGACTCTGGCCTAGCCACAGCGCTTGTCTTAATATCACACTACCAAGTTCCTGTTTTTTTCAATCAATCATTCACGTTACAAAAGCACTACGCCTCCGTCTGAGACTGGGTCCAGTCTTTGTCCGGGCTACTGACGGTCTCCATGACCGTGTTGGATGTTCCCTCGTTCTGCTGGTTCCTGTTCTGATAGTTTCCTGTCTCGTGTGCGTCATGTTTAATTTGGCTTCCTGGTTGTTTCCTGACTAACCTTGTGTTTGTATTTACAGCCTTTGTCTCCTCTCACTTCTTTGTTGTGTTGCACTTTGTTTCCCGCAGGCCTGTGTGGGAGTTTGTCCCCATCTGATTAATGGACATTGTTTTCTGTTGTATTACCTCACTGTCTGTCTGCATGTGGTCCACCTTCCTCAACACGACGTGTTGATTGCTGTTTTCTCCACCTCTTCATGCAAACATGAGACAAAAACACATAAGTCTGATTAAAGCAATGATAAATATAACGTGCAGTCATCCGACTGTCTCTGCCAAAGCTTTAGACCATCAAAAATATTACCAATACTTCATTTTTCACTAATATTTGTAAACAAACGGAGACGCTGCAGAGAAACTTTCAGCGAAACACGACAACCGATCGCCCAAATGACCTCAAACCCAGAAACTTACCTGCCAGATTAGGGGGGGGCACATTATTATTGTCCTCTCCTCCACTGCAGCATCTTGTTGACTGATTAGTCATCAGGCTGCTGCTCTTCACAGAGGTGGGGTCTGCTCAGGTGCAGCAGGAACATCTAATGCACATCAGCTTTCTCTTTATTCATGCACACTGGCTTTAGATGTGTTTTCCAAGCGTTCTTTGCAGAAGACATCGGGTGTAGCATTGATTGCAGCCTCGCCTTCATTTCGTTCTCCTCTTCACTCTCGTGCATCGTTTACTCTGACCTTCCTCGGTCTGCACAGGCATCATTAGCCGAGGGGCTCAGCCACACGCGCACTTTAAATAATTGAAACTGTTGTTGGACTCCTCGGTTTTCAGACGTCGCTGTCTGGCAGAGTTGGGGATGAGCCGTGCATCCAGCAGTTTCAATTTGCACATAAACTCAGAGTGGAATCAATGAAGGGAAGAAGAAAAGGAAATTCTGACACTTGGCCCGAGTCGGTCCATGAAAAGAAAAAGTGGAAACAAACTGAAGATCTGGAAACGAGGAGAGAACCTCAGGTGTGCGTGAGGACGCCTGAACCAACAGGTGTCTGAGATCCACCGTGATGTCACCGATCGAGCTTCTCGCATGTGTAAGTGTTTTATTTCTCTCACACAACAATCCGATGATGACAAAGTCCCAATGTGCCAAATGAATCCCGTGTGCCTGCAACAGCCGACTGTTTTTGGCTCCTTGGCAGCAGGAGACCAGCGGGAGGAACACTCCCATAAGGAGATGCTGTTCAAAATAAACACGGAGAGTTATGCTGCATCCGACTGCGTTAAAGGCTGCTGAGGACCTCCTGTGATTGGCTAAGAACTGCAGAGGTCATGTGTGTCATTAATCAGCTGAGAATCTGCCCGTTGTGCCATTTGTTAAGTAAACACGTAAACACTGCGATTCAGCTTTAATTCGTCACCAGCGCAGAGGTCACCTGATCATATCAGAGCCGTGTGCTGCCGCTTCTCCTGCTTCCCCGCTCGCGTCACTGAAGCAGCGCAGGAAATGATTCAGACGCCTGTCAGCAGGCTCAGAGCAGCTCCACGCTCTGACGTTCCACAAAATGAGGCAGGCGACACAATGTGACCCCCGTGTTTAGTCGTGCACACCAAAGAGGAGCGCAGCAGACAGATTCTCACCTGGCGTCATTCGGCCTGCGGTCTCATATCTGTGAAAGTCCGAGGACACGCATGAACGTCTCACTCTCAAACGTTTTGTGTTCATGTGCTTGTATGTGCTGTTTTTATAAGTAATGTCTCGTGTAGTCAAAGGGACTGTTGTTAGCGTCTGTCACCAATCCCTCGTGTTTTATTGACTGTGTGTGTGCGTGTGTGAGAGATCACACTTCATGGACACTCTGTTAGTACAGTGATGTCACAGCAGCCATATTATTGGTCACATGATGTCATTAAAAAGGCTCCAACAGCACAAACGTGGTCCAGAAGTCCAGTTCAGGTGAAGCTAGCAGACAGCTAGCAGCTACAGCCACCTGTGTCACCATGCACCTGTCACAGAGGCCACGCCCCTAACGGTCCCCCTGTACAGCTGGACGCTGGAGGAACTTTTGTTCTTCAACATAGACATGAAAGATTATTATGCAAAGAAAACCATCCAAGCCCCGTATTTAAGAATAAAGATGGCATCTGTAGAAAGAATAAAGCGTCGCACATTACCAAGTAAAGAAAAAAATAGAAGAAGAATATTTCCATCATAAACTGGTAAAAAAGAAGCGCCATGCAAAGAGAACAATGGACGAATTAAAGCAGTAAAAATGTCCGCCGGCTCAGAGACGAGGCGACTCATCTTTATCGTGCAGCTCCGTTCACCTTTCCCCTTTGCCTGCTTTCATGTGCAGGAGATGAAGGCAAACAGGCAGCGCTGTGTCTTCTGAGAGCCCGAGCCCAATAAACCGAATATCAAACGCTGGAATCGCCAGTTTCTGTCTGACATTTGGAGCCGAAGCGCCGCCGGACAGAAAGACGGAACGCACGATGTGAGGGAAAACTTTAAAAAACATCAATGCGAGAAGTTTTCCCTCCCTCTGGAGGTCATCTCTAAATTAACTTATTGATCTGAGCTTGTGACTTTAAATAAAAGTGTCTCGGTGTTTAGAAGCAGAGCATCAGCAGTAATTAGCAGGCTCGTCTTCCTCAGACTCTGAGCCTCGGCCGGCGTTTATGAAGCTAATTGTTTGACCTACAGAGGTGGCAGGCCTCACTACCCCCCAGTGGTAACCAGCCGGTGGGTTAAACGAGCTGTACGCACCACACAGAGCCTGAGACGCATGCGAGCAGACGTGGGCTCGATCGACTCGATCCATGAAGAGGAAAACGTGTCAGACTGAAAGCAGATGTGCGTCCATAAACTGTATGTAAAAGATGGACGTTGATGTCCCACACTGAGTGTTTTTTCTGTCATCATCTCAGTGTGTGGATACTTCAGATTTAAAGATGGCGCCGTGCTGCACACCCGTTATCATCCCAATGATCATATCTACCTTCGTCGAGCACGCTCTGCTTTGTGTGTCTTTGTGAACACGGCAGCTGCGTTGTAGAGCGGGCTCACGTTAACCATGGAAACGAAACCACTGTGACACACGTGCTATAACCACATATACTCAATATTAACACAGTTATCAAATAACAAAACCTGCACTTGTTTTCACTACAAACTTCTTACTGTGAAAACGTCGCCCTGCCCAGAGGTGAGCTGGAGGAACCGAGACTTGTGATGTGTTTAAAACATTTATATTTCCACTCATGACGTTGCCGCCACCCTCACGCTCTGCAGGGCCAGAGTAGAGCAGGCCGGCTTCCCGGGACACCAGCTCTCAGCCCCCACCTCTAAGCTAGGATAAATATCTAAATGTGGCTGAGAGAAGAATCCATGTAACACTGAAATGTCCAGCTCCACCTCCCATCGCTGCACCAGTGAAGCTCAAATGCTGGTGAAACATTCAGACACAACAAGATGCAGAATTGAGGCTCGACGCGGGGAAAGATGATGGGGATTATTTTTCTTTGACTCTTTGTTGCTCACATAAAGCTGAACTACACAGAAGCTCTTCTTTCCTGTGCAGCGCTCAAAGCGACTCACAAACAGGCTTTTAAAGCGCGCTGACAGTTTGGTGTTACTCTGCTGGAGGTGGAAGCTCCTCGGAGTGGGAGGGAAGTCGACAAAGAGCGAGACCGAACCAAAGTGAAGAACAAACATGTTCTGCAAAATGGAGGGCAGGAAATGTCAGGCTGGTTAGTGATGCTGCATTCCCTGTGCCAATACCAAAGAGCAGTGTGGAAAAACAGTAAATCCCTCCAGAGCGCAGAGCGCCGCGGTCACAGCCGGCGCCGCGACACTTCGATATCTGTGGAAAGAAATGAAAAGAATCCTCATTCAGTCACGATCGCTTTTAAATCACTTCTTTTTATCTGACTGCAACTTCTGCTCAACAGAAAAACGGGAGAAATCATTTTGTCTTCAGACTGAACGATAATTCTGACACATTTACAGAAACTGATTAGCAGAGGAGAGGAGACCTCGCCACGTGTCTGCAGGAAATCAAAGCCTGACCGCTGCAGATACACAAGAAAGAAACGTGACTGAAACACACAAAAATCTGCTGCTTGGTTTAAAGGAGAGCGCGTGAAGGCCAGTTCAGGGGTCAGACGTGAAATCTCCGAAATAATAGCTGATTAAATGAGGAGAGTTAAAACTGTCTGTGTGAGGCGAGGACGTGGAGAGGAGTGATGTCAGTTTGATCAAAGCTGCCATGAAACCAAAGAAAAGCGTCTCCCATTAGAGCTGAATGAGCAGCAGGACACACGTGAACAGGAAGCCAGCACGGCTGATTATTCTGCTCGTTTCTGATTGGGACCCGAGGCAGCGGGCGGCTGACGCGTGCAGACGTGACCCTGCATAAGTCATCGTGGTCTTCCTCCAGACATGCTGTCATTATCAACAAGCACACGCTCTCCTCCCTGATGCACCAGTATCCTTCAGAGACGGCAGCAGCGCAGGAATTTGAAATGATGTTTTGCAAACGAACCCTCGGACTCTGACCGATGCCAGGAGCGTAACAGTTGCCGTTTGGCGGGCACGTCGGTCCACGGTGCATCGCCGTGCCATGTGTGCCTACGTTTGTAGCATGCATGGCCCCAGTGGGAGCTGAAGCCCAAACACTGGCAGCGTTAGCGCCGTGCTTCATTAACTCAGCACCACAGGATGGCGAAATCTTTCCAGCTTCTGCCATCCTCACTGGTGGAGCGCAGCCGTCATATCCACCAGGAGAGCAAACGCTCGCTGCGCCTCCTCCACCCGACCCAGAAGAGGAGCGTATGTCGAGCTGGTCTGAGGTTCTCACTCCAAACACGTTAAATAAGCTGCCGTGTATTTCAAGGACTGAGGCAGCAGTGGAGTTACTTAGTTACAATCCTCATGATGTAAATGAAAGGACGTTAGTCCCGCCTGCTCCTGTAACGTGTTTAAAGGACAGACGTTACTTCAGATCAAATACACAACACGGCTCTAAATAACTGCGCGGCCTGGTCTCTAGCCTATTACATGACAAACTGTGAGACAGAGGCGAGCGTGACAGAGACGGCAGTGAAAATGAGAAGTGGCGTTAGCTTCAGTCTGAGCCGTCCTCGTTTCCCCACAAAAAAAAGAAAAAGCCAAACAATGGCCTTAATTTCCCCATCAGGAGGATTCGTAAAGTCCTCGAGCTCGGCTCGGGCTGGGCGCCAGGCCTTCAATCACTGGCACAACAAAGCCTATTGTGTGCTTTTAATGAGAAGCCCCTTATTCTGCTGCTGGGAGTGGATGTCATGTAAGAGTGCAATCATTAGAGGAAATCATTCCAAAGCAGATGTTGAAACTAAAAACTCAGATTTTATTTTTTGACTGTCTGAGGGGCGTTTCCCCTGAGCGCTTCTTTAACGCCGCTGTAGTGTGGAAACCAGATGTCCCCACACAGAAACGTGTCTGCGTGTGTGACTGTGGGTTTACTCGTTTCAGATGATCCTGTACTCCTTGTGGACTTTGGGCTATTCTTGGGTCTGTTTTCTCTGCCGATAGCTCACTCGCCGACGACCTCGTCTCTGGACGAGTCTGTCCCAGGGACGAGGGGATGGAGGAGGTCCGTTAGTTGAACTTCAGATTCAGGAGGAACAACGCCGTGCACCTCTTCATCCTCTCGAGGTTGTTTGAGGGTGAGTGGCAGTGTGTGGACTTCATGCACACCTCGAGGTATCCTGTGGGGGTGCATCAGGAGTATCTGGCCCGTTACTCCGGGCCATCCGGCCCCAGTACGATCATAGTGAGAGCTTGGTTTGTATGTCCAACAATAAGTCTGACTCCTCCGACACTCTGGGTCAGCTGCTGCTCCTCACTGAAAGGAGCCGGGTCAGGTATGAGGCTTGGATGCCTCCTGGATGCTTTCTTGGTGCATGTCCTATGAGGAGGAGGCCCCAGGGCAGACCCACAACTCACAGGAGGGATTGTTTCTCTCAGCTGGCTTGGGTACGACTCGGATGAGCTGGAAGAGGTGACGGGGTAAGAGAAGTCTGGTGCCCCACCCCAGACCCGGAGAAGAGGCAGGAAATGGATAGATTATGACTTTTAATCAGCTTCCTGCCTGGATAGGGCGAATGTGTTTATAGCTCAGCTGTTTAATTCGTTTGCATTATTAGGGGCGTGGCCTCTTTGAATGACGGGTGAATGGTGACACGGGTGGCTGTAGCTGCTAGCTGTCTGCTAGCTCACTAATAATATGGCCGCTGTGAGGTTCTTGTAATAACAGGACATCCTACAAGTCTTAGCTCCAGGTTTGGGGAAAATCTTGGATTTCCATTGGATGCTGCTGATTAGCAGGTGTTTGTACCTGTGATCCATCCTGTGCTCTAAAAAATAACATGGCGACCTCCAAAACACTAAAGCTGAGGTTTCCCAAACCAGCCTGTGACATCATGGTAGTGATGACATCATCACCATTAATACTCCAGGGTGTATTTTACACCAAGTTTAGCATTTTACAAAGTGAAAGTTGGACAAAAATCCAAACACTGAGAATAATAATTCATCTTCTGTGCAGAGACGAGGACACACTCGCACTGGGTGAGCCTAAAATTACAAATGTGACAAATAATCCGTTTACAAATGAATCCCTCGGTGAACGGATAACATGTGCCGGCACAGAAATACACATGTGACCCGAGGATGAGGACGGCTGTGAGCTGAAGGAGGCCGACACTAAAACACTGCAACAAATATCACGTTTCAGACTGACACATGCTTTTTGTTGCTGTTGTTGGATACACTTCAGGACGGGGGGGATAACACATTCTGACAGATGAAACGATCGCTGTCGGTGTGCAGACGCTTTGTCAGATGTACCCGCCCTCACAGTAATGGATGTAGTCTTTGTTTGTGCGCTTGTGTTGCTGTGTTTATATAATTTTATTATATTCTTAATGTTTGATCATCTGGATCATTGTGCGTCTGCTCGTTATGTATTCATGCTGAGGGGGGGGGCACCCTCAACAAACAGAAGAAGAAGAAAGAATCATTTGGCGGGCGACAAACAAGGCGCCGTTATTACAGAGAGAAGCACCCCCGGCTGTAATCCTGATATTTATTCAGATGTGCTTAAACACCC
>VOQK01034248.1:0-13211 GCA_015052645.1 Benitochromis conjunctus
TTTATTGATTAGCATTCAAACATCTCCATAAGTACAAAATTAAAATCACCACATAAACATGGGACAAAACTAATCAAAGGTATTGGCTGAAGCATTTGCTTATTACGCCAACCCTTTTAACAAAGAACAAATCATTTTACATGCAGCTCCTACACACAGGGCTCAAAACAAAAAATAAAACACAGCAAGGTAAAATTTGAAACAAAACAATCAAAATTTCAATATTAATATTATTTGTCTTTACATTTTTGATTTATATATTTTTCTAACACTCTATTTTTAAACATATTTTTAAACAAGGAAAATGAACCACACCTTTTTAAATCATTGTCATAACTATTCCACAAGTTAACTCCTCTAACAGAAACACATCTCTGCTTTATGTTTGTCCTTATCTTATTCTTTCTAAAAAAAATCTGTTCCCCTTAAATCATATTGCCTCTCTCTAACTTTGAACAACTTCTGAATATTACAGCAAAGCGAGTTATTTTGTATTTTATACATTATCTGTGCCATTTTATATTCCACTAAATCATAAAATTTCAGGGTACTCAGATTAATAAACAAAATATTAGTTGGTTCTATGTAATTTGTTTGATTTATAATCCTTATAGCTCTTTTTTGTAACTTAAAAATAGGAAGAGTATTTGTTTTATATGCATTACCCCATATCTCCAGACAATACGTCATATATGGAAGCAGCAAAGTACAATAAAGTGTATATAATGATTTTTTTTCTCAAGAAATACTTTGTTTTATAGAAAATTGCAATGATTTTTGACATTTGTGTTTTCACATAATTTATATGAGACTTCCAACTCAGCTTATCATCAATTATCACTCCAAGAAATTTATTTTCATACACCCTTTCAATTTCAATTCCATTTACCCTGATTTTAGATACATTTTTCATTTGTCTACTAACAAAAATAATCAACTTTGTTTTCTTTAAATTTAATAATAACTTATTCACATCAAACCAATTTTTTAATATATTTAACTCCTTTTCCACTGTAGTCAGAAGCTGTTCCAAGTTATTACCTGAACAATACAGTATGGTATCATCAGAAAACAACACACATTTTAACAGTTTGGAAACACTACACATGTCATTTATATATAATATGAATAATTTAGGGCCCAACACTGAGCCCTGAGGAACACCACAGGTTACCTTCAACAGCTTAGATTTTACATTATTAATTTCGACATATTGACGTCTATCATCCAGGTAACTTTTCATCCACTTGTATGCTATCCCTCTTATGCCATATCTCTCTAGCTTATTCATTAATATAGAATGATCAATTGTATCAAACGCCTTTTTTAAGTCTATAAAAACACCAACAATATATTCCTTCTTATCTATAGCATCTGATATCCCTTCTACAAGTTCCATCACTGCCATCGACGTGGACCTATTCGCTCTAAAGCCATTTTGATTATCACTTAGGAGATTATTCTTCTCCATATATTTATCAAGTCTATTAACAAATAACTTTTCTAAAATTTTTGAGAACTGTGGGAGTAATGATATTGGCCTGTAATTGTTGAACTGACATCTCTCTCCATTTTTATAAATTGGAATAACTTTTGCTATTTTCATTTGTGAAGGAAATACACCAGTTTGAAAAGACAGATTACAAATGTATGCAAGAGGTTGCACAATATATTCTATAATACCTTTAACTACCATCATATCAATACCAAAACAGTCAGTGGACTTTTTATTTTTAAACATCTTCACAATGTTAATTATTTCTCTATGAGTTACAGCACCAATAAACATGGAGGTCTCTGTGTGTGGGTGTGTGTTTGTGTCTCTGTCTGGGTGGGTGTGTGCGTGTGTGTGTGTGTGTGTGTGTGAAAGACTGAAGATAAAAACAATTATATGATATATTAATATTGTGTTTCTTGTTTGTACATATTGTGTTGTTGCAAAATTGATGCGGAATAATCTTAGAATACAATGATCTTTATTGTGGTCAAGACAAGTACAATGAAATTTAAACTGTGCAGGATTGTGTTGGTCTGTTTGCTGACAACAGTTCAAATAGGGGGTGTCCTGGGTGTGAAGTGTCTGAAATAATCCCGCTGCCCTTCTTATTCAGACATCCTTTAACTGTGGGAGCTCCAAGCCCACCACACATTGTACAGTCTTCACACTGGGCAGCTGTGCAGCTTCTGCACTTCGTCATGATGTTGTTTGTGCGGATGCTCTCAGTGGTGGTTCTGCAGAAGTTCAGCAACTGTTTCTGAAAACGAAAACGAAATCACGAAAATCAATAATGGGTCAGCAAACTGTGTCCAAGTCCACTTGCACAGCAGGATGGCTCCAAAAGGGATAAGGATCACAGATTCAGACCAAATCGGGTTCTTTAGATGTGTATTCCTTTTTATTTCCTGGCTGTCAGGAAACCATCATCTATCAATAGATGCTGACATTAGAACAAATTGTAAATGCCTGAGATTCAAGTTTTTCTGTATCTAAGTGTTTTTATCCAATAGTGAAATTCTCACCAACAAATTTTATTATAGTCTTGAATGGGTGGGAGAAGAGGTTGAACAGTAATGGACTCAGAACACAGAGGTGCATGTCCTCAGCTGACTTGATTGTGAACGTTTGAAACCTATGACCATAATAAAGAAAGCTCAAACTTTGTAGTGCGCTGCCCAGGAATCAAACCAGGGTCACAAGAATGGGAGTCTTGCATGATACCACTACACTAGCAGCACCTGTACTAGTAGCCTTTATTCATATAAAATAGCATGCACGGGGTACACCTGGAAGTTAGTGTTTGCTAATTTGGTCAAATTTGACAACAAAAGAAACTTGAGGAAGACAAGTGAAAATAAATGTACATTTATGAAGAATGTGTCATCAACATGAGTCTAGAACACGTAGACAACATGTGCTGGAACACCTGCTCTAACTTTCTTAAAAATTTCTCCTCTCGATATTTTAATAAAATCACTTTGAAACAAAAAATACTTGAATTTTTACAACACAATAAGAATGGATAACAAAAAGCTGTGGCTTCTGGTTTGCATTGCTATATTTTTGCATTTAGCCATATTATTTGTGACTTATTAAATTATGATTTACAGTCAAATGTGACAAATAATGTGGCCCAGAAGGGTGCTATTTTCTGTTGTCCTACATAGGCCATGTCCAATTTAAACAAGTAAATAAATAAAACTACTGTTGGTAGTGTTTTAGGTTGGAGCGTGCGCGATGGATTGAATTTTAATAACTGCTTAGTGGAAAAAGTGATTGGTGTGTGTTGTAAGTGACACCTGTGTTTTTCTTCAGCTGCCAAAGCCAGGTCTGTTCAACTCAAATAATGAAAACGTCTGTGCAACCCTGTACAGGGCCTTTAGTTATCTTACCAGATGGGCACAGCTTTTCCAACTTCAATTCCTTGGTGAACATAATGCATCCATGTGAATTAAATGTAAATAATTTCTCCCACTGGGATCAACTTTTATAGATTTTTATTTTTAAAACCAGAAATAAATAATAATATGGGGTCGAATGTAAATGTAATCATGCACATAATATGGGGTTGGGATGCAATGTAGAAAATAAAACTGAAGAGAAGAATTTTTGAAAATATATGTTGTGTAGGTGTACGTCTACCACAAGAGGGAGGCATTTGTTAAGGTAGCGAACGTCAGTAGACAGCTAAGGGGACCTTGAAATGCAATTGGCTTGTAGGCATTAACTTTCAGGATTGACAGGTTTAAGGAGCAAAAACAGAATTAAAATCTGACAAACAGGCTCATGTCTAAAGATAACGCCTCAGTCATCCGTTTGAATTAGTTTGACTACATGGAGCAACTTGCAACTTCTTCAGCTGTCTTTAATTAATCACAAAACTCATCTTGTTTAATGACATGAGGTTTAAAGACATGAGGCCAATAGTATGTTGCTGTATTTATGGCAAACTGACAGCAGAGAGGAACAGCTGCTAAAGAAGCAATCCTGCTCTTCCACTTTTCTACACATGGAAGCACTTTATGCCCGCAGTAGCCGCTAACTCAAAAGCTGGCTCATGGTAGCTGCTGCGTGAAGTCTTCTCCGTGATGTTTTTCCTTTGTCAGTTTTAATTACCTCCTCTCCCACCAGCAGCTGCCTGCAAATCTAACAGAATAAAGCTGAACAGACCCGATTAGACTAAAAGTTTTCCTCTGTTGGAGTTTGGCAGCTTTCCTGTGCAGCAACCTGATGTTAAGATGTGGAACTCAGGCAGATGTGCTCATATGGGTGAAGCCAGAACAGCTGCTGCCCTGTCTAAATATCACTTCTGCTGGTAAAATGACACGGAAAAAAACTGGGGAAATTATATGAATCTTAAGAATAGTGCACTTCACAAACAGCAATATGCAGTATTGGTCATCTGATAACACTGCTCTTTCACACTTTCAGTGTTGCCGTAGATTTCCATCCTTTGAAATTGTCCACTTTGGCATGTTGACTGTCACTTCATGGTCCCCGCTTTTATTTCTTTCTCCATCACTGTGAGTTACGCAGTTGTGATTTTCACTCCAATATTTAAATGATTTTGGTTATGCTGGTAAAGAACTCTGATCACACGCCCAGCTTGAGTTTACACAGTAAACACAGCACAGATATTTAATTTGCTATGCAAAGCTAACAGAGCTTCAATAAAAGGGATTAATTTTGAAACGCTAATCTCTGGACTATTTCCAATTTGAAGTAAAAAGCTAATTTTGTTTTGTTTTGTTTGATCACTTACTAAAGCTTTGTCAGTAATGGATTATATAAACATTTTCTCTGTACTGGTCTCACTGCGCAGGAAATGATCATTTTGAAGCACGCTATTAAGAGCAAAGTGTCCTCTGGAGCTTGGTGACCACTGCTCAGTGCCTGCTGACTGGGTAATAAGTGTAAGCCCTACAGCTAAGGGTGATGCAGTGGGTAAAGTGATATTAGTGGGGCAACTAATGCCATCAGTGTTTCTTGATGTAGTGGATTACATTCCTTCTCCATGTGAATTAGATCCCTTTTAAGAGCCACATTTAGCTGTTGTGGTGAAGGAGAGTGCAGAGGGGAGTTTTCGTGGTTTGAGGCTTTTTAGGGACACGTGGTGCCTTTAAAAAATCTTAGGACCTACTTCATATATATATAAAAAAATGTCGCTTCTTGTACCTGCTGCAAAATTAAACTGTTCTCCTGCACATGCTGGAACAATGGGAGCTGGAACAAAATGAACACTCAAGACCAACAGCGTCAGAAGACATTCATTATTCATGTTAATTGATTCTGGCAGTTTGGAGACAGTACCTTGTAATGCAACACCCATCCAGGACAGGAAGACGATAAACACACACAAATCTCATCTAGCATGAATACAGAGCAGCCTGCTTCCTACTCATGTGACTCGTTCTTCTCACATCAACCTGAAACTGCGAGGAACCGTGTGAGCCAGGCTATATTGTTAACGTTGGAGTGTGATTTGCATCGTCACTGTGCGTATGCAATTAACGTTTAACAGCGAATTGGAAGGCAAACCTTATCTGAGAAACGGAATAGATTTTTTCTTTTGATTTGAATTCGGAAAAAAAGGACTAAAATATTCAAATGAACTAGAAAGTATTTTTGTGAGATCATTTCAAATAATCAGACCCTGCTAAATTGACAAGAGTACAGATGAGATGCACGCGCTCATTTGCTGGAAATGCGAAATGTGAAAAAAGAAGGTCACATGCATCTTGATGTAGATGGCAAAGCACTCAACATCGTGCCGCAATTAAATTTTAATGAGGCCTCTCCATTCTACTCAACTGGAGATGCTACTGTGCAGACTCTCTGCTCTTCAGCCTCTCCCTCTTGCATGACTTCTCAGCACCCAGTTGCTTATTTCCACTGGTGTGCGGTGTCAAAACGGACCACATGTCAGGCCCATTGAAGAAGCATTCATGCTCAGATAGATCACACTAATGTAGGATGAGATTTCTTTTGTATTGTCAACGTGAGATCCAGTACAGGTAATGGAAGAATATTTTCAGCCTACTTTTCAGTCACTGAGAAAATGGGGAATACAAATAAGGCAAAAAAATATATTCACATTCACCTGTGCTTCGTGATTTTTAAATCCACTCCTGCTATCTTCTGTTTGCTGCAGCTCGCTTTCATGACATTGTTTCAGTCTACAGTGATGTGCCTTGCACTAATACATAGTTTATCTCTATCGCGCATATAGATCATCAAATATCTCTGCCTGTGGCCAATTGTATTTAAACATGTTGAGTGATGCATAATTACATATTTGCCTTGTGCTAATGTGCAGCAGTGTCCTCGTGCTAATTATGTGTTGGAGGAGCATTTGACACAGATCTGATCATCTGTGCAGGTTGTGGGAATGACTCTCAGAGGCTCAGGATGTGGGTCAGTGGATGACAGCTTCTACTGCCGGTGAATTAAACTCACCGTAAGACAGCTAATACCGTTTGTAGCACTTGCACCTTTTTAGTTTAAACGTGCTTTAAACAGATCTACAGTTTTCCTCTTTTCTCTCTTGTTTCTTCTTTAAATTCATTGTCCTTTCTCTGTTTTCTGTCTTAGACTGTGAAGCAGTTTGTGATGGAAGTTTTATGAGATCAGGTTTCTCTCTGAAGTTTATAATTCAACAGTTTTATTTATCACCTTCCTGTGCCGGCTCTCATCTCCTGATAAGAAACACAGTGGGGTTGTGCACTATAAATCCCAGCACAGACGGTAAGTAACCAGGCTGTCCTTGAGGCCTTGATGGAGGCAAAACAGAAGGTTTCAACGAGCCTAACCCCTTTGGCTTCACTAAACAGAGGAGTCAGTACCAAAACACACACAAAAAAAGTCCACTGCACTCTGAACAGACATTCAAGTCTCTGTTTGGTGATTTTGGTGGTCACCCTTTAGCACAACCAGCTAGCTGGAGTCCATCAAGCTTAGGTACTACTGTACCTAAGCTTGTGTTGATGTGTTGATGTTCACCTCAGGATAATAATAACCTCTAGCTTTACTATCACCGATAATACAATGCCCTTCTTTTCATTCACGAAAAAGCAACAGAAAATGTGATAGCAGTCCTATTAGACTCAGCTTTACTTTGTATTTTAAACTAATTAGCAAATGCTGCCATGCTGCCAAGTAATAATTTGTTGGTTTTTATCTGTATGCAAGCAGTAACAGCACAGGCATTTAGTGTTCTCATCCCTGAAACAAATCAAGTGTAGTTGCAAGTCTCCCAGTGCTCTAACTGCTGGGGTTTTCTCTATAATGCTGTGGCTTGAGGGGTGAAATGCTGAGGTTCTTTGCAATCTGATAGAGATACAAGACGGCAAGGTGGTGTCAGGAGTGAAGGTGGCAAGGTGGCATTGGATGGTTGGCTGTAGGATTGTTTTGGAAATCAAGAAGAGGAAGCAAGTCAAAGCAGAGGTAAGGACCAAATGGTGGAAGTTTGTTGTGTGGAGTTTTGGTTCTGGGTGATGTTGAAGAGTTGCCCGATGACTGGGAAACTGCCAAGAAGGTAGTTGGTACATCCTCTGGACACTTGGAGACTTGGTGGTGGAAGGAGGAAGTACAGGTAAGTATTCAAAGGAAGTGATTAGCAAAGAAAAAGTGGAACAGACGAGGAGATGAAGATGTGGCAAAAAGAGAGGTGACAAAGGCAAGCCAAAAGGTTTATAGTGAATTGCTTCAGAGGGTGGACACTAAAGAAGGAGAAAAGGGGCTTGTATCAACCGGGTAAGCTAAGAAATGGAGGCGGAGAGAAAAGGAATGAAAGTCGGTGGGAAGCAAGACAGAGTACACGATGTGTGAATGAGAGAGAGACAGGTGCAAGGACAGGACGAGCTGCAAGGAGCAGAGATAGTGAACACAGACGAGTTTAAATACCAGGGGTCAGCCATCAAAAGTAATGAACAGTGCAGAAGGGAAGAAGAGAGTGCAGGCAGGGTTGAGCTGGTGGAAACGAGCGTCTGGGGTAATTTGTGACAGAAGCATAGCAGCGAGAGTGAAAAGGAACATTCGCAACATGGTAGTGAGACCTGCTATGATGGAGCAGATGTGGACTGGAGATGGTGGCACTGACAAAAAGACAGGAGGCTGATACTGGAGGTGGCAAAGCTGGAGATGTTATGATTTTCGCTGGGAGTGACCAGGATGGACAAGATTAAAAATGAATGTAACAGAGGGACAGCACAGGTCGAGTGGTTTGGGAAGAAAGTTAGAGAGGCAAGGCTGAGATGGTTTGGACATGTGCAGAGGAGGGATAGTGGATAACAAAGGGTGTTGATGATGGAGCTGCCAGGCAGGAGGAAAAGAGGAAGTGCACATGGAAGATTCATGGATGCAGCGAAGGAGGACATGCAGAGGGTTGTAATGACAGAAGAGGAAGCTAGAGATAGACTGATGATCTGCTGTGGTGACACTTCAAGGGACCAGCTGAAATGAAAAAGAAGAAAAGCAAGTAAAATAAGGACATTGTCGCTAATTATACATATAACTGAACTGAAGTAATAAAGCTAGGCTGGACTGCTGTCAGCTGTGATTGACAGTTTACTGATTCCTAATTAAAGTACATTTTGCAAGATGGCAAAAGCACAATCACAACCATATAACTCAGTCATAAATAACAAGCTGCTACCCTGGTGTACAGTGCTTTGACACTTTAGCTTTGCTACTTTCAGTGTACTGCAGCTAGTAATGTCAAAATGATTTCCATCTCTGACAGCAGTGTCTGTGTTTTGGTCCAATTTAATGTCCGTGTATGAAAACACCACTCTGTCGACCACAGCTACGAAGCAAAGCATCTTAAAGCAACGTAATAAATGCGATATGTCATTAGGTTACCCACAGACGTTCCATTAGTTTGTCTCACAGACACTCTTTACTTTTATTTCTTTGCAGAGATTTGATAACCTTGCACTGAAGCACCCTGTGATTGACATTTGAAGACAGTCACTTGTTCCTGTCATGCATGTGCACGATGCCTTTCGGTGTGCAGAGAAAGAAAAAAAAATAAAACAGTTTCAGTTGAGCTACTCCTAAAAAAAAAAATCACTGCAGTGCAGAGCGATTAGTCAGTTATAATTTTTCTAGTATCAAGAACTTCCGTAATTTGCATGACTTCTCCCTGTGTTAATGTTTTCAAAGTTTAGTCCTCATTTGCATAATTTTCATTATCCCATAAGAAGTGGCCCCAGCTTCATAAAGCTGCTCCCCGTTCCTGCTTGTACCACTTAGTTCTTGCTGTGTTGTAGAAAATTTGTCAGCTCGGCTAATTTTACGAGAAAAATCAGTATTGTAGTTTTTATGAGGGAAAAATTCCATATTAAGAAAGTCTTATCAATGCATCTGTTGTTAAAGTAGTTATGTGTGCAGTATGTTTTTATCTTTCATACCCCTCACTTGTCGATATCCCTCATCTTTCTTCAGTGAACGTGACAGGAATATGAATTTTACTTTAAAAACTGCGGCGGATTTTCTCTGAGTCATGACCAGCTGCCAATGAAAACACTACACAGCAACAGCCAGTTTTATTGTTATGTGTCTGAAAAGCGTTATCTGTCTTAAAGCATTGCCATTTTAATTTTCCAGTACTTATTCCTGAGTGTTTGCATAGCTGTAACAGTGGCAGCGCTGATCTGATGACACAGCTGTAGCCTACTCTCCGATCTCCTTCTTGCTGTCTCTTCTCGCCTGTAGGAGGTAAAGAAACAGGCAGCCGTTGGTAGATAAACATGCGAGCATGACCGTTTTCTCACCGGTGGAAAACTGGAACGAAAAATGGAAATTATTATCACAATAACAGAACAGAAAGTCACCAACCGCCTGTTCAGCCATATAAGAATAATAACCAATGGACACGTTTCATTAACATGCTGAGTAAACTAAGCATGGGCCAGAGTGTGGCCCCCTCGAATAAATTGAAAAAGAAAACATAAAGACAAGCTTGGCTCTGTAAGGAATTTATTTAATGCGGTTTACAAATCTACGTTTAGTTCAAAAGGAGCATGACTGCATCTTATTTGGATCACATTTACAAAGGTCCTGTTATAGATTAGCATGTCACGTGTTGTGAAGAAGATGACCTCGTATTGGTATAAAGGCTTCCATTAGGTCAGGTGTGTCGAAGTCCATGTCACGGCAGGGTACGGCGATGCGTTGTGAACAGGACCCAGAAGCAGATGCAGAGAGAGGAGTTTATTTGGCTGGAAGTCAAAAACATAAAGCAGTAAACGAGAAACTGTGGTAAGTATGACAATGAACAAAGGAAGACAGCGAGCTCAAATACACACAGGAGGTGATCAGGGGAACACATGGGGGAACAGCTGACTGAAATGAACATAATGGCAGGATGGGGAAAGTGAAACTAAATACAACAAACAAAGAACACAAGACTCTTTCAAAATAAAATCAGAAAACATGAAAACGTAGACATAACACCAGCTTGACAGACCTAAAATAATAACAAAAGAGAGTCAAAGATACCAAATAACTCAAAACGCTGGGTCAGAGACCCAGTCCATGACACTCCAGGCCTCGAGGGCCGGTGTCCTGCAGGTTTTAGATGTGTCCCTCATCCATCACAGCTGATTTAAATGGCTAAAATACTTCGCCAACAGGTTTTGAAGTTCTCCAGAGTCTAGGTAATGAACTCATCATTTGATTCAGGTGTGTTGACCCAGGGTGTTATCTAAAACCTGCAGGACACCGGCCCTTGAGGCCTGAAGTTAGATGCCCCTGCATTAGGTGATCTTCACCAATTAAATGAATATCAATTAGTCAGTTTCTCTTGCAATAGTCAAAGTACAAGCATACTGAAAACCATACTGAATTTTAAAGCTCTTATCAAAATTTTCCATCCAATTTTTATGGGCATAAATGTCATGATAATTTGTTTCTTTGAACTCTTCATTTTTCATGGTGGACTGATTGTACAGCGTACATTTTTAATTACTTGGATCCACAAGTTTGAATTTATTTTGGATTTTGTGTAAAAACAATACATGCAGGCTCAAATATATATACGTACACTCCCACTAATATTTGGTTAAATTTCCCCTAGAAAGTGTCATCTTACAGAATTGGAAACGTTTATTTGAATTAGTTGGTTTCCTTTGCACAGACAAACCTTTTAAGCACAGCCCACATATTTTAAAATAGGCTTTAAGTCGGGGCTTTATGAAGTCCATTCCCGGAAATGTCATAGTTATCTGAAACTACTATGATTAAAATGCCTTTACGTTCTAGATAAGAAATTAAGTAAGAGAAGCTTAAAGTTCTTTCCTGTAAAAACCCAGGAGATAACCAAAAGCTCACCAGTGACCAACTACATTTTTCATTACTACATTAATGTTAACCTTTTAAAAAGGTGCAATCCATTCTACCTCAGTAATCCAAATAGTTCCCACAAGTCCTGGTAGGACGTGATATATTTTAAATCCACTACAAAAAGTAAAATGGCAGAATGTAAACAGCGGCCACGATTTACGCCTGCTGTCTTCTCTGACTTTGGATTACCTCTTAAAAAGTCACGACAGGTTTGCTTTCAGTGTAACTCTGAAAGATACAATGTGTGCACCCTCTGAAAAGTGCACAGACTCAGATTTGTCAAAGTATGCCTTGGCTCTGTGATGGATTGTAAGTGAAAAAGCTGAGCTTTCATTTGGCTGTCAGGAGGAGCTGCCAGCTTCAGCAGTTCTATAACCTTTTAAAAAATGAGCGGCTTTATGGTAATAGCCAAAAAAGTAATAAATAACAAAAATGAAGTGTTGCAAGTGTTTCGGCCAAAGCAAGCAGTTGTATTCAAATGAGGTGGGGTAAGAGCATAGTCACATTATAATTGTTAAGTCTTTCCTTGACGCCTTTCAGAATTTCATCCCGCTCAAGGATGCGTTTTACAATGTCTTTGTTGAAAATGTATAATTTGCATTTAATTTAAATTTAGATGCTTACACTTCTTTTGCCTCATCTCTGAATCTGAAGTACAATTAACTCCACTGGAGTTGGTGAAAAACAGTCCTCAACACGGCGCAGTGAGCGTGTTTGCAATAATTTAAAGTTAGAGCTGAGGGAGTGGGCGTCAATTTGCATATAAAGATTCAAAACTGGCATTGTTACTTGGAAAATTTAGTTTAAAAGGCTTGTGTTTCCTCACTCATCAACTATATTACTTTACCTTAAACTTTCATCAGCTTAACAGAACTTTTTTTTTAGTGGATGGAGGATGTCTTAAAAATATATAATATATAAAATCGGTTTGCTTCTCTTCTCTCTTTGTGGCTCTCTGTTTTACGCTACTAAATATAAGTGAAATAACATCGGAAGACATAGTACATGAATCTTTTATGACCCTGAGACAGCAGATAAAGTGGAAGACAAAAGAAGCTCTGCTCACAGTGCACTCCGGACGCTGAGATCAATCAAATGTCAGTCAGACAGACTCACCTCTGTGTGGAATCTTAATCTGTGCCTTTGAGGTGAGCCTCAAGTTTTAAAGAGCTGTTGTTCAATGCAAAGGGATATGAACTATATATAAACTATATCAGATGACAGTGTCAGAAGCTGTTTCGCTGCACTGAAGACTTAACACTTATACTGCACAAAGTGTTGCTATATTGATTTACTTGTGTACTCGTGTTTCTAACCTGACTCCTAAAAATACCTTTTTACAGTATGATTATCGTAGTGTGTGTATGTATGTGTCTATGTCTGTTCCCCAACTCTTTCTAGACACTCAAATCTTTACAAATTATTTTAAAAATTCCCCGCTCGTTCCTGCGGGCGGTCTATCCTTCAAGCTCGGGTCCTCTACCAGAGGTCTGGGAGCTTGAGGGTCCTGCCCATTATCTTAGCTGTTCCTAGGACTGCGCTCTTCTGGACAGAGATCTCCGATGTTGTTCTTGGGATCTGCTGGAGCCACTCTCCTAGCTTGGGAGTCACCGCACCGAGTGCTCCGATTACCACTGGGACCACTGTTACCTTCACCCTCCACATCTTCTCGAGCTCTTCTCTGAGCCCTTGGTATTTCTCAAGCTTCTCGTGTTCCTTCTTCCTGATGTTGCTGTCATTCGGAACCGCTACATCTATCACTACGGCCGTCTTCTGTTTATCTACCACCACTATGTCCGGTTGGCTGGCCACTACCATTTTGTCCGTCTGTATCTGGAAGTCCCACAGGATCTTAGCTTGGTCATTCTCC
>VOQK01034263.1:4645-14736 GCA_015052645.1 Benitochromis conjunctus
TTTACAGATGAGTGTAGACACTCACTGTACCTTTCTCCTGAGCTCCCCGTGTACATACTGACAATGGTTTGAACCAAAACCTTCAAGTTTGGATTCATTGTCCCATCAGATCTGCTTCCACTGACTTTCAGTCCAGTTCTTGCATAATTTGGCATACCTCAGCCTTTTCTCCCTGTTTCCTTGCCAGTGTTAAGTGGCTTACCAAACAAAAAGAAATCTGCTGGTGACCAAAGCAATCCCAAGGTTTTTGGTGCGCCCCGTTAGCAACAAATTTTACCCAACAAACTCCAGCAACTGCAGGTTGCTACAGGGTTGTTGACCAGACCCTCACCCTGTTTTACTCAAACACCCCCCTAAAATGACCGATAATCTTAGCTAGCTGGATTCCTCTTTTAGGTGACAGTAAAAAGAAAGCATTTTGTGATTCTGGCTTATGATTTCTGACACTGACACATTGCTGCTGTTTTAATGATTTCTGGGGATTTTTTTGTTTGTTTGTTTTTTTTGGGGGGGGGGGGAATATTAGAAATTGACATTTCCAATATTCACCGTAAAATGTGTTTGGCATCTTTGAACTTCTACCGTAAGGCATAACAACACGTTTTGCTCTTCCAGCTGTCTCTGTCTGTTTCTTCAGAGGTCAGCACCATCCTGTAAACAATATTACATGACTCATAGCTGAAGCACTTCTACAAGTGACTTTATAGAAACGATGGATGCAACTACCATTACATCACCCATCAGTTAATGAGGTTTTCTTGTGAAGGCTTGAAATGAGTGATTTTAGAGTGGCCTTCTTACTAAGAAACTGAGGGACATTACATGATTCTAGGAAATGGCTTGTCAATCACAGGCCTGACCAAAAACAAACCCCTCCTTTAACCTTCTTTGTGACTCAAATGGGACAATAATTTACAAAATTAGCATTATTATGTATTTATCACTAAGATAAACTAAAGACTGAGACCATGAACTCATAAATAAAGTGTTAGGTCAAAGGAGTAATCACCCCGTATGTTTCTATAGAACCGAACTTTTACAACCAGAGGTCACACACTAAATTACAGCAATTCTTAGATTTTCTTCCAAGATTCAAAAGGTAAATGACATTGTAAATGATCTGCAGAGCAATGGAAAGCGATGTTATGTTGACGAATAATTTGACCTAGAGGGAGCCTGCACAAAAAAAAGAAAAAGAAAAACAGAAGAGGCCCCCAAGACAGAGCCCTGTGGAGCTCCGGATATCATAGCCGCTGATGCAGAGAAGTATCTTCCAGCCAAAGATTGGCAATTTGGATATCGATTGATAATTACTCACGATGTCCACTTCCAAAGTTAGCTGTTTAAGAATGGCTGGACTAGTGTGTGCTTAAAACACACAGGCTCTCATTTATGATTCAGAAAATATCAGATATCAGATTATATCCAAAGTTTCCTTAATAAAGCAACACCTGTCATACAAGTGACACAAGTCTGAGTTCAAAATCATCCAAGGTGACAACAGTCAGCTGATAAATAAAGGAATTAGCTACAGAATTGTACATATTTATTATATTTTCAACCTTCCTAAAAAAGAAGCCCTGAAATTGCTCCCACTTTTGTTTTTAAAGATGAATCAGGACTTTTTCTGTAAATACATGAGCTCAGGTTTATAGATATTCCCTGTTGAAGGTATCAGTGGATATCTCAGATCTCACTCCACAGTACATATGCACTTGAGTATGCAGACAATGGCAGCAGACCAGACTGCTTGATTCTGGCCTTGAGTTATCAGTGTATACACTGCACAGTCTCCAGACGTAGTGTTTGGTCACATGCGAGCTGAGAAATGAGAAATCCAATCTGGTGATGTGAGCGCTGTGAGGCCTCTGTGTTGCTGCCTTTGCAGCAGTGACCTTGGTTTGGGCAACTATATATCAAAATGCTCTAACCTGAGATGATTCCTGAGGTGGTACTTGGCCCCATGTGAGCCACAATGTGACTCAGTGACCCAAAAATAAAACACAAACTAAACACCGGGGCATGCAACAAAGACATTATCCTCAGAGCTAAGTTTAATTTGTATGCATTTAAGCTCCACTTTGTTTTAATGTGAAATTCTATGCATGAAGATGTATTTCAAGGGAAGATTCTCTATTTTTATCTCTTTGTATCTTGTTTTTCCTGAAGATTTTCTCATTTTTGGTAATATATTTGGGTTTTCGACGTGACTAGAGGTCAGCAGCAACTCTGGTATCCTGTTACATCACTGGATGTCAGTAGAAATCCAGCCGTTGACAGTAGTGAGGAGACTTGTGTAAGATTGCCCTCTACTGACAGAAGACAGACGTGCAATCACTGATGTAATCCTGCATGAAGTCAATCCAGACGAACCCTGTCATGTCTCTGCTATCCTGTCGCTTAAAAGAGAGAGAGAGCTCTTTTTTTCAACTAACTCAGTCCAGCATTGTTCCCCAGTACAATATTTACAGCTATATGAATCACATTAAGCAACTGTATGGCACCTATTAGCTGCTTATGTGTAGTTCAGCTTGAAACACCGAAGCAGTTTGAACCTCTTGGTGTAGGGGGCCTGTTGGGTGGTGCTTTATATGATATTTAATGTAATCTCTGCACACCTGATTGAGCAACTTTTAAAAGCGGCTATTTGTAGCTCACGTCTGACCTTCATCGGGTATGTGGGAAGCACTCTCACATAAGCCCGACCTTTCACGTACGCGCATCAAGAATTGGTTAGAGTCATCAATATTGCAGCATGAATCTTAAATTACAATCATTTGAGGACTTGTCAGATTCAGGGCTTAAATCAATGGGCTGTAAAGCTAAAATGGTTTAATATACATAAAATTCAAGCTAGAAGAGCATCGGGAATAGAAATGAAAGGTTTATCAAAAGATTATGTAGGACAGAGCGAAATATTCCACAGGATGTTTGTCTCATTTCTGCATCCTCCTTTCCTCACATAGACTGCCTGTTAGCGAGGTTGTAGCTTCCTTGTTATCGCTTTTGTGGTCCTTTATGTTTCTAGTTTCTCCATCTCCTCCACCTTTCTGTGTTCCCCTTTTTGTCTTTCAGTTGCTCGCCATTTTATTTTGAAGGTTAGTTTTGTCAATGTAGTTTTAGTTTCAGTGTATGTGTTCCTGAGCAGCACAGTGGTGCCGACAGCGTTTCTCTGTAGGGTTTGCATGTTTCCCTGTTTCCGCATGTGCTCTGTCTGGGTACTTGGGCTTCCTCTCACAGTCCACAGACTGCGTGTCAGCTTGGCGACCTGTCCAGGTTGGTTTCTGTAAATAGTAAAACTGACTTCACTTCCCAGTTTCAAAGCTGATAGTGAGCTGTTGCCTGAGTGGCGCCACCTATCTGTCAAGTGAATAGTGCAGCAACTCCTTGTGCTCTTAGCAAATGCTACAGAGCATTTACAGAGTTTTCTTGGCTCTACCTCTTGATAAATTGTGACAGCTTTTGGGCTAAAAAAAATATCAGGATTTTCAATCTGTCACATAGAAGATTTGGTGAATTAGTGTAATAAATAAATGTAAGAGTGGAGATAAGTGTGTGGTCCTCTTCTATAAGTGTAATAGCTGCAGCAGTTGTGCAGTAGTACAAGCAGCTCTGAGAGTGTGCATCAAAAACTGAACTGTTTGCAGGCAACAGTGAATATTAAGTCTGAGCTGTGCACAGATTTCCATTCTGCCACTCCGCCTTAATGCACTGTTAATATTCTCGAGCACCACACAGTCAGGAACTTAGTGAGACTCTTTATCTCACACATGTCCCGGCTTCCACGTGATAACAGTGTAGGCCGTGCAAATGCCAACAGCTCAGCTCGGCATTTGGGAATTATAAACTACAAATCCTGGTATGAAATATGAAACTAGTCAAGCGGCTGCTCCTCCTCCTCCACCTTTAATGAACACGAAGTGGACTCATTAAAATCACGTTCAGGCCTTTCAGTGAGTGAGTGGGCGGGGGTTCAAATTAGCTGCTGAAAGATGTCACAGACAAACGTTATCAGCGTCTTCATAGCAGTAAAGTCAGTGATGGTGGCTGAGACTGGGTTAGTCATCTTCACATGTAAATGAGCTTCTTTACTTCACGTCCATGTCCAGAGTAACAGATGGCAGTGACGGCACGGGACTAATGTTAATATTCAGTGATTGTGACTGTTGTTCGGCACCGCGCAAGCCGCTAAACTCTGTTATGATGCCAATCTGTTCAGGTTCACAGCTTTCTAGGCTGGGAGTTCTGAGCTGGTTGCTTCAAACAGAATAAGGCTTGCTGAATTTCTTTGTTTTCAATCTTTTATAAACTGAGTTTATTAGAAAATATATTTATTTTTTTTACCACTTTTCTATCAGCAGAAGGCCAGTTTGAAGCCTTAGCGCGCAGACTGGAAACAGGGAGCTTGGCTCTGCTCATTGGCACTCAGCATCTTTGGTTTTTCATTCAGTAAAAGTTGTTGAGTCTAAATTGATTTACTAAACTACATTGGCAGCAGTTAATTCATCCATAGTCGTAGTTCTGGTTGCCGCATCACTTGTTAAGGTCATGTCAAAGCATCTCAGTTGGATTTGAGTTCACATTTCTGACTATTCCACTCCAAAACCTTTATTTTAAGAGTGATTCCTTTAGTTCCTTTGTTTTTTTAGCCATTCAGAGGTACTGCAGTTTGGTGGTGTTTGTGATCATTGTCCTGCTGCGTAACCCAAGTGCTCGTGAGCTTCAGGGCATGAACTGATGGTCGGACGTCCTCCTTCAGGATTTCCTGGTAGAGAGCAGAATTCATGGTTCCATCAATCACAGCGAGTCGTCCTGAAGCAGCAAAGCAGCCCCACACCATCACACGACCACCACCATGTTTGAGTGTTGTTGTGATGATCTTTGTATGAAATGCTGTTAGTTTCATGTCAGATGTAACCTCAAACCTTCCACAAAGTTCAGCTTTTGTCTCGTCAGTCCACACAATATTTTCTTGGGGATCATCCAGATGTTTCTGGTAAATGTGAGACTTTGTGATCTTTTTGCTCAGCAGTGGTTTTCTCCTTCAACTCTCCCATGGAGGCCATTTTTACCCAGTCTCTGTCTTATTGTTGAATCATGAACTCTGACCTTAACTAATGTAAGTGAGGCCTGCAGTTATTTAGATGTTGCTCTGGTTCTTTTGTGACCTCCTGGATGAGTTGTCGAAGCTCTTGGAGTAATTTTGGTGTGTTGGTCACTCCTGGGAATCTTCACCACTGTTCCAGGTTTCCTCCATGTGTGGATAATATCTCTCACTGTGGTTCACTGGAGTCCCAAACACTCAGAAATGACTTTGTAACCTTTTCCGGACTGATAGATGCCACTGACTGTGTTTCTCAGCTGTTTCTTTAGATCGTGGTCTGATATGTTGGTGTTTGAGATCTTTTAACCTGCTTCACTTTATCAGACAGGTTCTATTTATGTGATTTATTCCTTCAACAGGTCTGCCAGTAATCAGGCCTGAGTGTGACAAGTGAAACTGAACTCAGCATTCCAAAAAATGTGGTTAATCGCAGTTAATTCATGATTTAACAAGGGGGGCGATTACTCTTCCACAGCACTGTATAGGACAGATCATAGTGTCAGTATGAGACAAAAGCAATACATACAAGAACAGAACATTAGGATTCCTCTCAAAGAAGCTTCTTTTCCCACTTTTCTATATGAATAGTAAGCAGCAGTGTGATAGAAAGCACAGCAGCACCAAGGTTAAAGCTATAATTGTTTTTCCTTTTAAAGGCATTTGCTTAATTTTCCTCCTTCATGGGAACAGAGCAGAAGAATAAACAGATGGTCGCAGCAAAGCTAAGCAGCGCTTCTCCACCGCTCCTCATCTCTCCAGCCACCGCCGCCGCTCCCCTGGCGTACGCCGCGCCGACGCCTCGACATATCTCCGGTGTAACTAGCGAAGCACGCTCCATATTTATCTCCCGTTCCACTGAGCTGCAGCTAGCTTGCACGGCTTGGCGTGACCTCCGCTGGGCGCACATTAATTTCACCTCGCTGTTTCTGTGGCATCGATTAATAAAAAGTGACTAGGTTTTCAGCAAATGAACACACGCTGATAAATGAGGGCCCGCGCCTAATTGCTTGGTAAATTAAGAGCTCACAATAGTGACGACGATGTGTGCTGCTTTTAATATTTAAAAACTCATTAAGTGTGGGAACGTCGTGCTTAGTTGGGCAGGCGGCCTCGTGTGATCACCTTTAGGTGCTATTAAAGGCCGTGTGAAATGTCAGCGAGGGCTCCAGGTTTGGAGGTGGAGCGGCTGATCCAATCAGAGCCGCTTTAAGGTTTCCAGTTTCCCGCGTTTCACCTGAGAAAACACTCTCTCGCACACCTACACGCGCATGGGCTCTGCCCCGCACACGTAAAACCAAATGCAACGTTTGGCATCAACACAGATGCCTGAAATGTGATCAAACATCACACACAGCTTATAAAATCCAATATTTTACAATCTGGAATCACACGTGTACACGCGAGAAAGATTACTCTCGTGTAAGCACACACACGTGCGCACACGAACCGAAAACCTCATGCTGTATGTGGAATTACACACGCAGTACATGCACACACAAACCCTCCTCCTACTCATGCACATCTAACACACACACACACACACGCCACAATCCAAATGTCATGCACCATTTGGAATCTGGAGAGCAGAGATGAGCGAGCACTGGCAAATACTGAAAGTATTTATTTCTTTCCACAGATGAACGGGACGTAATCCTCCAAATATATTTAGTCGTGTTATGGATTTGTTGTTGCTTAATTTGCATGACAACACACTACCTTTCACTGCGCACACAAGCGGCAATTGCAGCCGCTGATATCATCTTTATTATTATTGAGCCATAATGTGGCGCTACGCGGAGGGGGGAAATTGAGCAAGTTAAGCTCGGAGTAGTAGCAGACACTTGGCTTATGGTGATGGATCGCTTTCAGTAATTTCTCTTTATTATGATTGGCCAAGATCAATATTTTAACAGTTCAGTTTCGGCCTTCAGTACAGTGCTTAATATGTATTATTCATGACCTTTATCGGCGTGGAGGGGAGGCGGGGATGGGTGGGAAATATGGAGTGGAGGGCTGACATTTTTCAGACTGAGGCAGGGGGAGGCCTGCTCTATCTGGGACATGAATAGGACTGTGTAATGGACACAAATGGCTGTGTGCATGTACATGTGTGGGTGTGCGAGAGTGGCTGCATCCTTGACTGCCGCAGCATAACCACAAGCCAAGAGGCACGTGGTTAAAAGGCTGCTTCACCCAAGTTACAACAAAAAAAACATGCTCTCTCACTTTTCCCATACTTCTGGGTTTTAGATCCAATTTTTACCCACTGTTTCTTACTGTATGTGTACTTAATGTATGTGTTAACCTATATTAATATATTGTTTAGATAGTGGAAGTATCTGCTCTTTGCCTGAACGGAAATGCAGGTAATGCAACAAACTAAGAGTGAGGCCGGCCTTCGTGGAGCAGTTTTGCATAGAGGACGGATTCAAGGGCAGCTCTGATGAGCTGGATAACTCATGCAGAGCTGTCCAGCAGCTGGAAGTCGAGCAGTCGTGCGAACTGTATGAAATTGCTATAAGGGATTTTTTTTACACAAGGGCATGCATGTAAATATTTAAAAAGTGGCATGGTATTGTAGTAGGGACAGTAAATTAAAAGTGCAACCAGAAAATTCTCAGACTCTGCCTGTTGATGTTTTGCAGACATGTAACCACTAACCACGTGATGTTGACTTGTTGACCATTTTGGACATGTGACCAGGGTGACAGTGTATCAAGTAAACAAGACCCCAAGTCACAAAGGCCTAGAGACTGGTCTGCAACCATCTGGCAACCAATGTTTGTGAGTGAAAAATCTGTTTTCCTAGGCTGGTTGGCAAGAACCTCCTGTTGATGGCTTAGGTTGCTAGCATATTGCTAGCATACCGTTGATTCTGTTTGAACTTTGAGGTCCATTGTGAAGGTGCAGAAGCTGAGTGCAAAAGGTCAAAACGGGACTTCCAGACAGGAGCGTGCCCAGAGGTGGGCATGGGGTGGCACCGGCCCATGGATTGTTCCCCCAATGGATAAGATCATTGACAGGACCGGTTGGAATCTAACTACAGGTTTAATTTGGATGAACTTGAAGTATTTCGACGTTGTGTTACTTTCTGCTTCTACTCTACTATATACTGAGCAGAAATATTGTACTTTCTATTCCACACCTTTCATTTTAAATGTTTACTTATTATTTTGCACATACATTATATAGTTACAAATCAAGCTACCCAGTAATATGCAAATCATTGATGTCATCATCATTATCATCAACAGCTACAACAGAGAGTTAAATACACATCAAATAAACAATAAATATCATCCAGTAAAAACCTATATGATCTGAAAAGTGCCATCCTACACAATGAATATGTTTACTTTGATTATATATAATATATATTAATAACCTCCGTAAGTGGCATTGAGAACGTTTACTTAAGTTAAAAATAGTACAAAATAATAAATAAAGATACTATTAAGTACTGTAACATAATATAATAAACACATTTAAGTAAAAAAAATGTTTAAATACTTTTTATTTAAGTTGGCAAAGCAAATATCCAACACTAAATTACATATAAACTCTTGTGCAGCACCTTTTTTCATGTCATAATAAGGACACGGGGCTTCACATGAGCCCAGAGATCATGCCTATAATGTATCCATGTCAATTTTCTACACTAATTTTATATCTGATTAAATATTCTGATTTCCCACGGGCCACCCCTGCTTTGTTCTTGTGCCACCCCACTTTAAAAAAAAGAAATCCTGGGAACGCCCCTGTTCCAGGGACTGCTCTAAATAAAATAACCTTGAAGAGTATAACAGCCAAAATTAAATCAATGCTTTGATGGGCGAAGTAGCAGAGCTTTGTTATCACACTTCGTAAACTGTAGGTTTGTAAAAGTTTCAGCTGCACATGCATTCCAGTGCACAAAACGATGCAAATACATTAGTGAGTTATTAAGCGCCCATTCCTGAAGAAAGTAGTTCCAATGAAAACCGCTCACGTCAAGGCCATTGACAGCCAACAATGTCTTCAATACGGTCTCACGTATATGCAAGCCTCTACTTTACTACAAATTTAGATACTTTCATTGTAACGTGACGGGATCTCGGAAAGTCTGTTATTTTTACACCAAAGAAGAAGAAAAAAACATGGTAATCCTGTAATCCTCACTGGACAGAAAGATGCGGCTCCAGCTGCAGATAGATGAACACGTGTCACTTGGATAATGCTATGCTATCCTATATTCAATTCATATTCTGGGTCAACCCTTTAAAAAACGGGAGGAGCGGGGTTCAGGAGAACGACGGGAGAGGACGCTTCATATTGTAGAGCACACATCAGATAAAAAGTGCTGTACTTTCTGCGGTTTGTGAAGCTGCGGGAGAAGCGTCTGGGATTAAGAGCTGTGACATATTCATATCTGACCAGACTTAAAGCTGCTGCCACACGGGAGGGTCTGTCACTATCAAAGCTGCAGGAAATCAGCCAGAGAGGGAAGAAGAAGGGAGAGAGATAGGGATAAAGCGATACAGAGGTACAGTGAGAGCGAGGAAGAGTGGAGTCAGAAGAGCAGTGAGGATTTCTTACAAAGCTCCCCTAACCATCTTTCAAAAAGAAAATCCTTTGTACCCCTCTTCCAAACCCGGCGCCCTCCCTTACCTCAGCCCCCTCTCCCCTTTTCTCTTCCTCACCACCGTATTTAAGTCCCCCTGTGGAATGAATGGGGAGCGAGTCCTGGAAAAGTTTGTCTCGGGGAAGGCCGGGTCGCTGTGTAGCTGATTATATCAGTTTCAGTGGCGTACTGGTAATAGGCTCCTCTTCGAGCAGCCGCTAACCCTGGCTCTCCCTTGGCAGCCGCCGAGAGTGGAATTAATCAGGCCTACTGGGAGCCTCCTCCATCCCCTCTCCGCAGGCGAGCCACTCCGCAGTCATTTACCAGCCAATCCCACTGTCAACCCACTGTCATTTAGGCCGTTTTCATTATGCCTTCCCCCTCCAC
>VOQK01034264.1:0-22189 GCA_015052645.1 Benitochromis conjunctus
TGCATTTTTCCCTCATGTGTTTTGTGCTCCTGTTATGGGTTCTGTCTTCTTTGCCTGTGTGTTCCCCATTTAGTGTTCTCTCTGTTTAGCCCCTGTCTGTAATTATTGCCTTCATGGTTCGGTTTCTATTCTGTGCCTCGTGTCTAGTCAGTGTTCCCAGTCCGAGTCTGTTCGTGGTTTTGTTTCCTGCTTTATTGTGAAAGTCCTTTGGTTCCATGTCCTGTGTCTCATGTGAATATGTTCTGCTTTGCCCTCATCTGTGTCATGTGTATCAGCTATGCTCCCGTTGTGCTCTGAGTCTCCTCGTTACCCGTCTGTGTATTTATGTCAGCGTCTCCCTTAGTTCCCTGTCACGTCGTTAACGTTGTAGTGTGTTCCCTGGACCCTGTGTGTTCTGCCGTGTCTGCCTGTGGAATAGTTTCCTTCTGCTTTTGGATTTTGTTAGCGTTCTGGTCAGCGAATAAAGCTGTTTTTGTTTTTGCCTCACCTCCTGCCTGAGTCTGCATTTTGGGTCCTCTCTCCTGCCTGCACACAGCCACACCATGACAAGATGAAGCTACTGCATGTTAAATCACTCCAATCATTTCTAACGCCTTGTTCATGCACCATGCGCCACCCCGCAGAAATGCCCGAACACCCCGTTTCTCTCTATTTTTACGCGGGTGGGCATTCGGGTTGCAGCTCAGAGCTCGTTGCTCGCTACAATCTGCTGTGTTGATGTTTGACCCTGCAGTGGCTGTGAATGGAGACAGGGTAGACCAGCGTCATTCTGACGAGTGGTCCGTGCGGAGCGCGTTCAGAATCGCGTTTGCAGTGTGCTCAAACAACCTGCGGTCACTGCAGGCAGACGCATCAGCAACAGCTGCAGTTCACTGGGCACACAAAACATCTGGAAGCATGTCTGGCATCACTGGGAACGTGGACTGCGAGGAGTGCGTATCTTCTGGACATCTACCCAACAGCACGGAGTTACATGTGCATCCCACCTTGGATGACGACGAGGAACTTCTGAGATACATCTGGAGAGAGTATTTGCACCCCAAGCAGTATGAATGGGTTCTCATTGTGGCTTACATTATTGTATTCTTCGTTTCACTCATTGGGAACTCGCTTGGTGAGTCGTACCTTTAAATGCATTCATTTTTCTCCCCCTCCATTCATCTTAGCAACTTGCAAAAATCATAAAGCAAAAGTACACTTCGAACAACTCCCCCCCTTTCCATAATATCAGCGCGAACATTACTAGAAGGATGAGAAAATCTAAATCAAGAGCGATCAATAACTAAAGAAGCGCATTTCCTCCTCCCTATAGTGTTCACTAATCGCAGTCGCGCCTCTGCTGATTTGGAAGCATCAATGAGGAGGAGAGCCCGTCAATCAGTGCAGGAAAGTGAGGCTAATTTTGGAAAATTGGTAACCTTCCGATTTCTTTGAAGATACATGGAG
The DNA here is from genome assembly GCA_015052645.1 of Benitochromis conjunctus. Taxonomy (NCBI): domain Eukaryota; kingdom Metazoa; phylum Chordata; class Actinopteri; order Cichliformes; family Cichlidae; genus Benitochromis; species Benitochromis conjunctus. Next base: position 1,447 of record VOQK01034264.1, read on the forward strand.
TCCAAATATATTACTTCACACCGTTCATGTGCGTAACTTGCAAGTTTTGCAGACCTATTGTCTACGAAATTCCATTATTGTACTGCTTTGTTGCTTGTGTATTTTCTCAATGGTGTAGCAGCAGGAGCAGTTTTGCAATTTAACTAAGAGAAGTCAGACTGACCTGTAGCTTTGTCTTTGTACTGTGAAATTTCTTATCAGGCTGCTACCACATATTTCAGAATCTCCTTCTTTGTGTCAGTGTGGGAGTCTCAGTTATGCTCTACTGAAGCTCTGTTGTCACAGTCACTAAAATAACGTGCTCTTTTCCCGCTTGCACTTTGATCTATTTCAACTTTGAAAGCTGTCTTTGTGCAGGTTTGTGTTCTATATCTCATCTCAGGGTTCCCACCAGCTATTTTTAGCCATTTTTTTTGGTAACAAGGAAAAGGGCCCCCGACATAGATGCAGCTGTGCACTGCAGAATTGCACTCCAGCTTGGAAGGCTGAACGTGTGCCACATTTGCTGTCATTTTAGGCAGCGTTTACCAGTCTAATAATTTGTATGGTATTTCAGCGAGGAAGACAGTATTCACTCTCTTGCCATCTTTATTATCCTTAATGCAACACCCACTCCCCAGACAGTGGATGACATTTTGAAATGGGCCACTGGAAATGTTGTCGAAGAGAATTTTGTAGATGCTTTCAGAAAACAGCTTTCCACCCTTGTGCAGAGTCTACTTCCACTTTTATGTGTTTAGTCCACAATATAATGAACAGACTGACTAAAAATGATATGTGAGTGAATAAGCTGCGATTCCAGAAATCAAACCATTCACAATCTAATGTTCAACAGTTTCATATTAAACATTTGAAGTGAAATAAGAACGGTTATCATTTGCTTTCTAAAGCACAGATTACAAAAAATGTGTGCTTTGTAGTACTGGTTTACTAATATTACCTGGTTGCTGATGTAATCAATGTTTTAGTAAATACTTCCTAAATGACACAGATGTCATTTAGGAAACAAATTAGTCATTTTGTTTACGAGTAAAATTTGCATTCCGTTGCCTAACAGAGCAATCAAGGACATTGGAGGGGTCCCTGTGTGTTTAATCAGTATGGCCATGAGTTTCAAAGCCGGAGATGACAGGTTCTCATTATAACTGTCAGTGTTAGATGAGGAAGCACAGCACAAATCTTTTAAATCATCGCAGCTTCTCTTTCTTTGCTTCCTGCACTGTGAGCTGTTTTCTCTTGATGCTTGCTGCAGTTTTACCTGCCGTAAACAGCAGGAAGTGACAACAGAGGTGTCACCCCTGCCTGGAGAATCTCTTCCAGAGACAGAAGTGAAGAGACTTTTTTTTTTCATAAAATCAGCATTCATGGTTACATTTTTTTTCTATAAGGGAAAAGGAATCGAGTGGAATTTATGCTAGAGCTGAAAGTATTTGTTCTCTGCTGCTGTAATGGATTCAGGCACACATTGTACACTCAACTCAACTTAAAACTTTAGTCTTCCTTTTCGTAGAGTGGCTTTCAGTGTAATCTTCTTTAACATTTCTTTCCTTAATGCTGTTGTAAGTAGATATGTTGATTCATCATTATGCTGCCTGTATGAAAGGAGTGATTTGAAGATCTTGTCCCTTCGCTGTTCACAGACGATGTTAACGACCACCTGGTGAGCATAACTTTAAGCAGCTAAAGCAACAGATATTTCCCTCAGAGAGTTAAAAGTAAAGAGAAACCACAAATAAATCTGCTCTGTAAATGACGGATGTGTAACTACAAGAAGCTTTTTGCTAACAAGTTTGCAACATTATTATTTTTTTAAACCTCAGACACAGTGTTTACACCTTGGGTTCAAGGCTCCCACGTCACCCAAAACTTCAGTTGATAGAGATTTAATTTTAACAACTGTATTAAGATTCTGCTACAGGTAACCACCTTCCCATGCCAACATTTTACCTCAGAGGCACTGAAATGTTAGCTAAAACTCCAACTGATAATGGGCGGGAAATTCTCACTAGATCATTAGAAACATTAATGCTACTTACACTGCCTTTCTCAACTTCTTGTTAATACAACAATGAGGCAGTCACATAGCAGCAACTCAGTGCATTTAGGCATGTTTACACGGTCAAGAAGACCTACTAAAGTTCAAACCCAACATCAGAAAGGGGAAGAAAGGTAATTTAAGTGACTTTGAATGTGACAAAGTCACATTTCTGTTTTGCCAGAGGGACAAGTTTGAATATTTCAGAAACTGCTGATCTACTGGGCAGAAAACCATCCCTGTGGTTGCTTTGTTCATTCCAGAGGTCAGAGGAAAATGACCAGACTGCCTTGGGATAATAGAAAGGTAAAATAAACTCAAACAACCATTCTTGAGAACCAAGATATACTGAATTGGATCATTAAACACATAAGATCTCAAACCTTGTATTCAGGTTCTGGGCTACAGCAGCAGAATACCACACTGGGCACCACTCCTGTCAGCAAGGAACGGGAAACTGAGGCTGTGATTCACACAGGCTCACCTAGATTGGACAATAGAAGACTGGAAAAACATTGCCTGCTCTGATGAGTCATAATTTCTACTGCAACATTCAGATGATGAGAATTTGGCATGAGCAACATGAAGCAACATGATCCTGTCTTGTATCACTGGATCAGGCTACTGGTGGTGTAATTGTGTGAGGGATATTATCATGGCACGCTTTGGGCCCCTTAGTACCAAATGAGTGTAGTTTAAACAGCACAGCCTACACGAGCTTCCAGCAGAATAAAGCACATTGCTACAAAGCCCAAATCCCACTCAAACTGGTTTCTTAAACATGACGCTGTATTCAAACGGCCTCCACAGTCTCCAGAGCTCAATCCAGCAGAGCACCTTAGGGATATGATAGAAGGAGAGCTTCACATCATGGATGTGAGGCCAGAGAATCTGCTGTAACTGTAACGCTACCCTGTCAGTATGGACCAAAATCTCTGAGAAATGTTTCCAGTACCTTGTTGAATCTATGCCATGAAAAACATAAGACAGTTCTTTCCAACTCCAAAACTACCAAGGTCTACATAACAAAGCGGCAAGTGAGTGTAGATTAGACGACTAGTGATATAGCTAATTAATCACACTTTAATCCTCTCCCATTTATTTAATTGCAACCATTTTCTCATGTGAACCCCTCAGTCCTCCTCAGCCTGCCTTCAGTTGGTCTTAACTGGTCCACGCACTTTCTTTAAATCCACAGATGACGAAGCTTTTGAACATTTAGTGTACAAAATTTGGAATCACACTTCCTCACTCGTTAGGTCAACCAAATCAATAGTCTGTTTTTAAATGTCTGCTGAAAACGCATTTTTATAGATTCGATTCTATTTTAAACACACTCTACTTGTTTTCATTTTTCGGCAATGTGCCCTATAAAGGGCAGCGGGTATATTATTTGCCATCAGCCAGCAGTGTATATCAGAAGCAGATGGAGACCTTTTTTTTTGCCTTTAGTGATAAACTTTAACTTATTATGACTGCATTGAGAGGAGAGATCTTTGAAGTAGGGATGCACATCTGCTGCTGTGGCAGACACCCACAGGCAGCATCAGGGGTGGCTGTGGGAGGCAGAGTGGGTCGTCCACTAATTGGAAGGTCTGTGATTCAATCCCCGGATCCTGTAGTCACCATGTTAAAGTATCCTTGGGCAGGATGCTGAAGCCCAACTTTCCCTTGATGCTCATCCACTGCAGTGTGAGTGTGTGTGTAAATGTTAGACAAAGAATGAAGTGCTGTATAAATATGTGTGTGACTGGGTGAATGAGTGCACAGTTACAGTTAAAAAGCACTATTCAGTGTCCCAATCTGTGTGTGTGTGTGTTGGCACACACACACACACAGAGTCAGATCTGACTCGCTGACTAAAGATATAACCTTCTTTGGAAAATCAATCAGCATATTTTATATATTAACTTGAACTGCGTAATGCTGTGTACTTGTATAATAAATCATACTGTTATGTAAAAAGTAACAAGAGCAGCAAATGTCCTGTGAGAGAGTACTATCTTCTGTGTGATGCTCTGATCAGTAAATGCTTGGCGAAAGTTCAAACAAGAATTTAAACATGCACGTTAAATTTTAGAGGACTATTTGGCATTTAAAAGTCTTTTTTGTCTAACAATAATTGATCACACGCTGTTTTGAATTTTTTTTTTATATAAAGCAGTCCTGCATACTCACATGACAAACTTGATTAAATTGTAAGATTACTGCAAGACCTTTTAATAGAAAATGGAGATACAAAAAATATTTTCAAGATGATTTGAAAGTGTTATAAAAATTATTTACTATCTAAAATCATCTAAAGGTCTTTTGTCCCTTCTGAAGCCTACACAAAAGTTTAGGCTTGGTTACACCAGCAGTAGTAACTGTTTGAACTAAACCTCACAGAGCCTGCAACAAGTCAACTCAATAATCCTACACCAGGGGTAGGCAACTCCAGGCCTCGAGTGCCGGTGTCCTGCAGGTTTTAGGTGTGTCCTTGATCCAACAAGGCTGATTTAAATTGTTAAATTACCTCCGCAACATGTCTTGAAGTTCTCCATAGGCCTGGTAATGAACTAATCATTTGATTCAGGCGTAATGACGCAGGGTGATATCTAAAACCTGCAGGACACCGGCTCTCGAGGCCTGGAGTTGCCTACCCTGTCCTACACTGTAAGAACAGGCTATCCAGCTTAAACAAGGAAATATTATCCAGCTTGAGTGCTTTTCTGATCTTCTCTTGTCCAATACTTATTAGCTTTCAGCAATACATTGTTTGTCAGTTCCATCTGAGTGACTCTGGCTTGCTAGATGCAGTTATTTCTTTTAAAAAGCCCCTCATTATCTTTGCTCAGCTTCTATGCACTTATTATCTAACCGTGACTTCCTGCAAGTAGCTTACTGAGAGTTTTCAGGACAAATATTATCAACTGGTTGGATTATGTTGATATTTATAAATCCATGATATAATGTGCATTCAGTCCTTTTTATGGTTCCTAGGCATCACAACATTATAGTGCTGTTATGTTAATTTTGATCAACAAACTTGATTGGGCAGTCAACTGGATAATTTGTTCTTACTCTAAATGATTATATACAATGAATCACAAAGAATTCACAGTTCAGGTTAATGTTGTTTAAGCTCAACAAAGGGAAGCCTGCGACTTCTCAACACAGCACACAGTTTTTGTAACCTTGCTGTGTTGCTTGTATGTTGCAGCTAAACTAAATACTAGTTTTAGGATTTGCTTTTGATCTGTTGTTTGTAGTTTATTTATTTCTCACCTCTCCTCGGCTCCAGTCTAGTTTGGATCCAGGAAATCCCAAACCAGGTCCAGGTCCTTTAGGACTCTTTCTATGGTCATGGTCCTGGGGGGGGGGGAGTTTTATCTGATGTTTGAAGGGTGTTTTGATTGTAAGCAATTGTAAAGCAGGCCCACTCTCTTAATTAAACTACATTGGTTTTCCCACTGTTTTGTTATTATTGTCTTTTGAATGATGGAGCGCTGCTGTAAATTTATTTGTACTCAGTATTTAATTTCCTGAAGTGGGAGGTGCTACTGACTATATAGACATGAGCTTCAGCGCCTCTCAAGTAATTTTATATTAGGTTATTTTATTGAGCAGGCCATAGTACATGTATTGACAGGGGCGCTATTGAAATGGGGAAAACACCTGGTGCAAAGCAGTTTCCTCAGTTTTTAGTTTTATTAAATTAAAGATGGAGATTCTAAATAAAGTCCACATGTATTTTTCCTCAACTTCAATTCATTTTCTTAGCTTTGGTTTTTTTATTTTGTCCACTTGCAGTAAATAAGGTACACCAACCCACTGCTCTGAAGAAATGGGGAATAAAAAAGAAGATTGGACCATTGAAAAAGCCTCTTATTTTTGCCTCCACCACTCACTCAGCCATCGCTCACACACCCCATAAACAGGTTTTTATTTTGTAGAAATGCACTGATTGACTGGCCTGGGACCAGAACTGGCTGATTTTTTTTAGCATGGACTGGTGACAATAAACATAATGAGCTTCGTAAATCACCCTCACTGTCTCTGTTATTTTGTTATGCTTTGTGATATGTTGCAGCTGGTGAATCAGATCAAGAGGAATGATGAATTTTCTTTAGTTTATCTATTTATTTATTTTATGGAGTCTACTTATGAGCACTGAAAAATGAAATGGGAAAACAGTTGCTCATATATTTGCTACTACATTTATTTAGACAGTAGCATAGTTTTGGATTCCTTTTATGATTTTTTTCCATTTTTGTAATCAATCACCTCCATGCGCTCATCCTCAACTCCTCATCAGTCAGCTGGCAGATCATCTTTGAACTCCTTGCAGTTAAGCTTTGTAACTGTATACTGCAAATTTACAACAAAATATTTTTATCCGTGTGTGTTACTTTTGCTTTTCTCCATTGCTGACATTAATTCAGATTAATTCCCTGTGGGTGTTGTACCCTGCCTGGGCTGCCTTTTGTCACTGATTCTGATATTAATTTCTATGGACAGAAATTTTATGTATAGCCAGGTGATGGAGGGTCTCCACTTCAGTCTTATCTCTGCTTTTTGTAGAAGTTACGGTTCGTTTGGCTTCATTCACCTCCAGCTCACTAAGGGGTGGTTCACAGCTCAGTGTAAAAATGCAAGGAATGAGAATTAGCATTTCCGAGTCAGAGGCCACGGTTCTCGGGTGAAAAAGAATAGAGTGCACACTGCACTCCAGCTTTTTCAGGAATGACTCACTCATGAGTGCTTTTTGAGGAGGAGTTAACATATTTCAAGAAATTGTAGCAGGAGATTGACACATCAAGTAGTGCCGTGTCTGCAGTGATGTGGATGGTGTGCTGATCTGTTGTGCTTAAGAGAAAGCTAAGCATGTAAGCTTTATCAAAAAATAACATTTTAAGCCTGATATTAAAAGTAGGGATGGTGTTTGTCTCCTGAATCCATAATGGGGGCTGGTTCACAGGAGATGCGACTGAAAGCAGAAGGCTCTGCCTACCATCGTACTTTTAAATACCCCGAGTCTTAGGAGTAGGAGTAAGTAAGTCTGCAGTTCAAGAGTTAAGTGGTCTCTCGGGGTGATATTGTACTATAATATCTTTAAGATAAGATGGGGCATGATTATTTAAGATATTGTATGTGAGGAAGAGAATTTTAAATTAAATTCTGGGTTTAACAAGGAGCCATTGAAGAGAATTCAGTATGGTTTCTCTTCATTGGTTCCTTCATCGATATGGCTCTCTGTTTAGTTCCTGTCTGTACTCTCACTGCAGCATTTTGGAACAACTGAAGGCTTTTTTGGGAGTTTTCAGGACATCCTGATAATAATAAATTACAGTGGGTCAGTGTAGAAGTAATAAATGGAGTCTATAGATATATAATTTGAGTTGAATTCATGGTCAGAGGCCATAAGAAGATGTTAGTAGTATTCTGTCATGGCCGTAAACAGACATTTCAGTGTAAGCAAAGTTCTAAAAAATGATCTATTAATCATAGTTTTTTATAAAGAAATAAAAAATTGGACTTGTTTTCAGAGTTGGCACTGAAAATTGCAGACATTTAGCCTTTAAAGCAGGACTTCAGGAACCAGTGAGCGCTCAGGTGAGTGATCCCGTCAGCTGCTGCTCCAATATTCACTGCTCTTTTTGGATTCAACTGAAATCAACAAGATGTGAGCAGATGTTTCACAAGCTATCATGGCTGATTTCTAACCCCTAGACACTATAAGATAGTATAAAAAGTGGAATTCAGTGAGTGAATCGATCACTTTAAACATAAATCGATGTTTTCTATTCTTGTTTTAAGCTAACACTGAACAACACAGCCTGTCATGCACCAGTGTAACGTAGTTGATTACTGTAAACTTTACCACAGTACATCAAACTGCTTGATATAGTATTTGAATAGCAATGTTAGTGTAGTCAAGAAGGACCCAGAACACGCAGTATTGCCAGTGAACCTTCTTTATTGATACTGGTTATTTGCTCTCAAAGCTGCCACATGTGCTGCTTGCCACACAGACACACACCCACACACACACTGCCCAGGTCCAAGTCCCGGTGTCACTGAAATAAGGAGAGCATGATAAGTATATTGGGCTGTCACCCTGCCGGGCATCGCCCCCTTAGCCCACTGCACCACCCCTCCTCTGCAGCGGAACCGCAGACCACATCCCACCACCGTTAGTATACTTCATTTGTTATGCAAGATGTTTTACAAAAACATAATTCAACAACATGCTGCACATAGGTCCATTGGGTCTAAAAACTATTACTAAGTACTACTACTACTACTATTACTATTACTAAGCTATTACTAAGGGCATAATTGAGCAGTCTGTACTTTTGAAAATCTCTCAAACTTTCTTGAATCCTTTTTTCTCTTCCTGTTAAATATAACAACTGTGTATTTATGTAGCTAGCAGAGTTTGTGTCAAACTGTATGGGAAACGTTGTGTGTTTGGTGATATTTGTCAAACTGTTTGAAAAGCTGCGTTTTAAATGATCTACCTTTAAAAACTTTGTTTGTGCTGTCTTGTACCAAGTGCCATGACTGCAGCTATATTTACTTTGCACCATAAATGCACAACCGGGTGAGAAGAAAAGCAGGTATGTGTTGAAGGTGTAAGTGAGCTAGCGGATGTCATTGTTTTGTCATTACTGTGCAAGCATCAACATGCTATCAATGTAAGCAACATCAGGCTGCAGCGCACAACAAAATATGGATCATCCTGCTTATCAGATTTAATTGCTCTCGAATTGAAGGTGCTGGAACACTGTCCCAAATAGTTCCAGCACACTTAAAACCCTGGTGCCATTAGATGATCTTCAAACAAGTTCATCTCAATATAGTTCTTTTTTTTTTACTTTATTATCTTAGTCTCTGCAATCTGTTTCTTGATTTTAGCATCTTATCTTTACATTTTGGACACATTAAGTACAACAGGTGCTTGAAGTCTTTCCTAGTTCAGATCTCGCCATAGCAGCTTGTATGCATGACAGCTCAGCATCATTGGCTCTGTCTGTGAGGGTGAGCGTTGAATGACAGAGGTGGTGACCCCTATTCTCAGTCTCTTGTTACTTGTTGATTGCAGTGATTCGGTGTTTGCTGCTGCTCGAGTTCCTTTTCCCATCTAGCATCTCAGTTTTTTGTGCAAATCTTAGTAATTTTTAAGAACTTACTGAAAGTTCTAACTTGTTAGTCTAAATGTTAATTAAATTGAGAAAAAACTCTGATAGCACAGCTTTATGGACAAAGATTCTAAGATGCTGGTAAGATCTGAAACCAGATCACATTCTAGGATAATCAAGTCATATTTCAAATGGTGCTGAGATGTGTGACAATTTGTGTCTAGTGTGGCTCAAGTGAGCTGTGCTGAACTCAGATGCCTTCATTCCTTGCAGGTTAGCATTCACATGCCTGTGCAGACTCCTCCAGTCGAGTGCTTATATACCATTTCACTCCGACACAGCCTACATTCAACCGTTTATTCTGAAGATCAAAGTGCTTCAGAACAGCTGTCTTACATTCTCTTTGCTTGTTCAAAACTTGCTGTCACTGAGAGAGAAAGAGAGAAAGGGATGCTGCCATCTTAAAACCAAAAGGTAACTGGCATTGCACATTAATATAATATGATTTTTTTTTTAAAATCTATTAGGACTCCTGATACTGAAAAACACCTGTTCATGCACGTCACTTGACTTTATACCCAGGGTTCTTGATCGATACACAAAAAGCTCTTCAGTGAAATCAAGTGGATTAGCAGAATTTTCATCTCGTTCCTGGAACTCATTTGATGCACTATGAAAAAAAAAAAATTGGCTACTGAAGCTTAAATGGCAACAGCGCTATGTGTATGTCAATTTTGGTTAAAATTATTCATAGATTACCTAAATCAACATATTTGTCGCCCTGATGAGCCCAATTCAAATCCTTGTGTGGCTGAACAATAGGGAATAAAAATGGAAAGATGTATGAAAATAAAGCCGTACGTTAGCAGACATATATATATATTTTTTTAATCATTTCTCAGAACATGGAGCCTGTAATCAGGTCTGTTTGTTTACACTGTGAACGTTTGTCTTAGGACATATTATAAGTATAAATTTCTTTGTTTAAGAGCATGATATTGTTTGCTGTGCATCTAGATGGTTTTTAATTAGATATAAATTAGACAAAGATCCATATGCAGATAAGTTTAAATAAGACATTTTTATCTCACTGAAGCTTTTATATCAGACGCCATCAATTCAAAGTGACTTTGCCTGACATAGACTGACATGTGATACGGACTTTTATGCATCTGCCCTAAAGTTTGTTGTGATTTGGTTGCCCTTGATGGAAAATGACATGACTTGGAGACTTTATTTTCTTTTGGATGGTATCTGAAAAAATGTCACAGAAAGAAATCCACATTTCAACTGATTGGACTAAAGAGGTCAACAATCAGATGAACAAAGACTACGGTGGATCATTCGATTCCTTCATTTCCTGCTGTTTGTTGTAGAGATGTGCTCTTCTTTTATCTTTTGTCCCCTGCACGTTGCTAATCAAATTACTATACGCTTGGAGTGCTGACCTTATGGGGTTTCTTTCTTTCTTTCTTTTTTCTTCTTCATTTTAACTGATCATAATGAATAGCACATGTGCAGTACAGACTAATTGGGCAAAATCTCACTGTTTTCTGTCATAGAAGGTCATTTCTAAAAATCTGTTTGGCTCTTTGTAGAGTCTGTTCATGGTATATAAAGTATACAACTAAAGAAAATATGAAACATTTGATATTAATACTTCTGCTACCCATATAAATGAAGATAAATTCATCCCCCATATTGTAGCTCTAACATATTTAATGCAAGTGAAGTAGTTTGCGTATTTACCTAACAAGCGAAAAATCTCTAGAACGATCTCAGGAGGAGACACAAATCCCCCAGAGGGGGATTGTGTCAGGAAAGACAGCCGGTGTATCTGCCATATCAAACATGCGGTGGCAACCCTCATGAATAAGAGCCAGCTGAAAGTAGCTTTAATGTAATATTTCAGTTTTACACAGTGCCTGTAGTGCTTTTGCCCCTATACCTGCATGTGAAGCTTTAAATCTAGTATCCTAACGTATCCTTGACTGATACACATCTCAAACATAGTAAGCAGTTGGCAGCCGCAGGCAGCGCCCAGAGACTCAAGCTCTAAGCCAGCGCATTGGTGAAGAGCACTTTGAAGGAGAGTTTACCTATCATGGTTTTGACAGTGAGAGAAACCAGAGTTCCTACAGGAATCCAGACTCAGCAGAGAAAGGCCCCTCTCTGGTTTGAATGTCTGACTTTTTGCAGTGATGAAATGGTAGTCAGTGATGAAGGCATTAGAAAGAAACTTTCCCTCGGCAGAAAAGATATGTATCCTCCAACAGTAGCACTGCATGTTAACATGCAATAGAAGAAAGGTGGAGGAGAACATTAGTTCAGATTTGAGCAATGTGTTTTACTGCAAAAAGATCAAACACTAATTCAGTCAAACCAAACGCACGTGTTGACGTCAGCATTACTCTGTTCTAGATCCTCTGATTTATTCACAGCATTGTAGCAACTTCTCATATTCAAAGCACTGATCAGTTATGCACAAGAAGATAATTTAAGTTGACTGTATCTTCTCTTTGATGTTGTGTGTAGTTCAGTTACAGTCTAGACTTTTTATCCTCCTTATATAATCCACCCCAGGTCTGCAGCATCACAGCACATATACATGCCTGAGGAAAAAGTAAATATATTAGCCCTCTTTATACACATATCTTACCGCACTCATAATTGAATCTACAGGGCACTGAATGGATTGAGGAGCAAACTGAAGAGCCAGGAAGCCAGCCTGGACTACATTGAGATTGTGTTTGGAATTTTCCAGCTGTTAAGGAGGGAAAACGTCTTTCTTTATCATTCTTTCTGGTTCTGTGAGATAATGGAAAAATGTAATAAGAGGAAATTCTGTTTCTTATTCATACTAAAGTGGATCCGAGCCTAGTGAAGACACTGCTCATCTCGTGTAGGGTCATTCTGATTGAGATGCAAAATTACAAGCCTCTGTAACGTCTGAATGTCATAGTGGAAAATGCACATGCATTTTAAGTAAATTCAGTGATGGCTATATTCTGCTTGTCATGTGTTATCAGTAACACCAGCACCTGTGCTTTTCCTGCTATGACAACTGAAAAGGTCTGCTGGAAAAAAGGCCAGTGTGCCGTCCCTCTGAAGTTGCCCTTTGCTATCCGGCAACAAGATGTTAGCAACACATCATTTAAGTCCTTCAAGTTGTGAAACGGCAGCTGCTCTGAACATATTTTTTATCTAGCAGATCCACCAACACCTTGTTGTTGGTCAGCAGTCACTGTTGCTGACCAGAAAACCCCTGCAAACCTTGGTTACTTGGAAATGATCCAAGCCAGCCATCAGAAGCTTCATCATGTGGTCTTTCCAAAAGTATGTCCATGTAAACCCTAAATCTTAGCATTATCCCTTTCATCCATGAGTGGACATAATATCTTGGCCCACTGTTGTATATTAGGAGAGACACGAGGGTATAAAACTGATACATACTGTCACTAAAAGATAGTAGATTGTATCTGAAGTCCACCCTGGTCTCTGTCTGTGAGGTAATTTTCCGCTCTATTGTTTTTAGTTGTGCAGTGTTGCATTTTCTTGTCAGCTAGTTCCAGGAGCTCTTCTTGGATTGAATCAATTTTTTGCAGCAATATCATCTAATCTATAATTCTTATCCTCGCTAGAAACAAAAGGTTGGAACAGCAGCACATGAAAAGAGGGAAGGCGAAGCTACAGCATGAGTTTTTTGCGTATTTGTCAGTCACTGTGCTGTCGAATAAATCAGAATCTATTTGGGAAATGATTTTGAAAGTTTAAAAAAGTGTACATTAAAGCTTGATTTGCATTTGAAAGCTTCTCACCTTGAATCGTTAAAGAAGTTAGGGAACCTTTGGCAAATGTGTGCATTACATTCCCTGATTGAAACTATTGCTTTCGGCAGCGCTGTCTAATTTGTTTTTGCTTGTTTTTTCCTTCTGGAAAAATATATTTTGTGAAAAATGCATTTCTTCCACTTCAGAGATATTATTTTTTCTCTACCAACCTTCCAAATCTTTTCATTTTCTGGTTTATAATTTCACTGCGCAGGAATGAATACTAAAAGCTATTTCAGAAGCAACAGCTGCCTCCCAGATACACAGAATATCATGTGACTATGCATTATGCACTAATGTGGCATGAAAAGAAGAGAGAATGAATTTTATTACCTTGACATGTGACACCACCGATTTAAACTGTGCATGAAGAAAACAAAAAAAAGGCAATGTTTGAACCCACAGTACCGTGCAAATATCTTGAGCCACCCCAAAATTCTTTATATTTTACTTTCAAAGGGACTTTCTTCTATTTGTTTTATTTTCTACTGTGTTCCACAATAGTTCTTTATGCTTTGTCTCATTTGGACTGCTTTTCACTGATTTTCAGTCCAGCCCTTGAACCTGACCGTTTTTGTTAAGCCAGAAAAACACGTGAGTCATTCAAGCACGAAAAAGGCACCTACTGCAACTCTATTACAGGTTGAGTCTATGAAAAATCCCAGAGATAAGAGAAAATAGCATTTTTGCACCAACATGGTGATTCCCATTAACTGAAAAGTTGGTTTATTTCAGCATGGTGTGCAGTATATACCTAAACAAGTTCAAGTTCAAGTTCAAGTTGGAGGGAAATTGGAGGGAACTGAACAAGTGCAGGACAGAAGAAGAAGTAGCGACTTAAAATAATATCTACAGCAGACGAGCACTATCTGAGAGTCATAGCCTTAATAAATATAAAGAAATCCAGCAAAGACGTGACACAGGACCTAATTCATACATCTGGCCCTTCTACTGTTTACTGAAGTCTCATTTGGCTCACATTCTGTGTGTCACTTACTGTTTACTTTTTGTACAATGGGTATGACAGAAAGAGGAGTGCTAACACACTAAATAATGGACTTTGAGAGTTCTCCAAACAAGAACTGAAGTGTTTTCTGGTTAACAAGCAAGCGAAATTTTCACAGTGTTTTAAATTGGTGCTTTGCATACTGAATAAACATACGTAGTAAAAGATTGTGGACCTTCACTTTATGACTCAGGGAGGCACACCCACTGCAATGGTTGTCAAGAAGTCATTTTTAAGATAAGATAAGATAAAATAGCCTTTATTAGTCCCACAACTAGAAAAATTCACATTATTAGAGCAGCAAAGTGGATATGGCAGAAATAAATAGATGCGGCACAACTGAACAACAATAATATTTTACAGAAACAAAAGAAGAAAATGTAAACAACATAAGGTAGAAGAAGATTAGATGCCTAGTAGCAAACCAGAATACTTCATGGTGGCATATTTGGATGTTATTAGCAGTAGGCATTGAATGGTAAACTTTGAAATATGTACAGACCACAGAGTGTGCATGTGTGTATTCATATGTGTACATTCACTGCTGTCATACACTTACTGCTATTGACTCTGACAGCAGCTGGAAGGAAAGACCTCTCTTTGGCACACCGTGGGTGCAGCAACCTGTCACTGAAGGAGATGCTCAGTGCTGTCAGAGCGACCTGCATGAGGTTGGAGGTGTTCTCTAGAAGGGACGACAGCTTAACCACCATTCTCCTGTCACTTACTACCTCCACCAGGTCAGGAGGGTGTCCCAAAGCAGAGCTGACCTTCTTGAACAGCCTGTTCAATTTTTACTGTCCCCAGCAGATCACACAATAAAAAAGATGGCAGATTCCACCACAGAGTCATACAAGGACTTCAGGAGCTCCCCCTGCACTCCAAAAGACATACTGTAAGTCTCTGTAGCAGATACAGTTTGCTCTGTCCTTTCCTAGATCACATTTCTGTTGTTAGTCCAGTCCAATGTATTGGTCAGGTGAATACCCAGGTACCTATATGAGTCCATCATCTCGATCTCCACTGAGATTAAGAGGGAGAAACAGGGAGAAAAGGCTTTGGTACGCCAATTTACACAAGAACTAAACTGAAAATCAGTGGTAACAGGTCTTATGGAGTGATGAATCCTAACTTTATTTTTTAAATTTAAATTGTTGTCAACATGTACAGAGGATGTCAGGAGAGAGGCACAACAACGAGCCATCTACAGCCATGTAAAGGAATAAAGGTGGTCATACCAAACATTCACTTTGAAGCTTGTTAGAATTGTACACGACCTGTTTTGCCATGTATACTGTATGTTTGTACATGACTAAATAAATCACTGCACCAATTTACCTGTCAAAGTTTTAAGACAAAAAGACATGGCTCAAGATTTTTGCACAGTACTGTACATGAGCTTTTTTTCTTTTAATACCTGAAAGTTTTATATGTATTTCCCGATTTAGGCAACTAAAACAACGCTGCAGTTTAATTTTAATTCAAACTCTGTGTGTGATATAATTCGTTCAAGACACTGGTGGCTAAAACAAAATTCACACACATTGACGTGCTAAGTGTTTGCCTTTCTTTGGGCCATCTTTGATTGTGCATCACTTTCAGTTTGTTTTGCAGTATGGAAAAACCGTCACATGCGCACCGTGACCAACTATTTCATAGTGAATCTTTCCCTGGCTGATGTGCTGGTCACCATCATCTGCCTGCCTGCGAGTCTTGTGGTCGACATCACAGAGACGTGGTTCTTTGGAGACACTCTGTGCAAAATTGTCCCTTATCTGCAGGTAAGAGTTGAACCCTGGCACCTGCTTTTCAAACAGGATATTAGAGTCTTTGACCTTTTCATAAACAATTCACAAGGTCTATGAATGTGAGCCAAGACCCATATTTCTATTATTCTTCCATTTTACTTTATGGTATTCATGAGGGTTAAAAAAAAGAAAGTCTTTTTCCATATCCCCCAGGATGTGCACTGAGTAAGACCTTTGATGTTACTCTAAAGTGATTTAATGCCTCAGGCAACACTCTGGCAATATGTATGCAAAAAAGACAATCTTATTTGATATTGTTGATCACAATGATATGTATCGAGTGCATGAACCAAAGTCCCACACTACCCTGCACAGATTACATATCCCATACTCCTAATAGACTGTGTTATATTATATTGTTTATGCACATGTACTAAAACAGCCTGTACAATATGTACAATAAGTTAATTTTAGCCTCATGGTGGCACGACTTTGACAACTTGTTCTGCATTGATGCAGCTATAAAGCAAAGGAATTCTAACATAATCTGAATACTTGTGTGTCAGGTGCTAGCTTAGCAAACATACTGCACCTCATGGCATTTAATTAGCAATCTCTTTGAAGGTCTTCATAGTGACATTCACCCTGTTTACTGTTGAGCTTTGTATCATAAACTGCTGGTGCAATATTTGCTTAAGGGCCATCTCTTGCTCCTTTTTTAAAAACCCAGGTGCATCTACTCTAATTCCCCTTTGGTGATTCATTTTATGTAACATTTTGGTACTTATTCCTATTCTGCTGTTCTCCATTGTATGCTGTGGGTCTATAATACCTTGAATAGATTCACGGGAGGGTGCAACAGAAGCCAAACGCAGCACATTGTATAATTTTTTGAAAAGGGGTCCATATTGCTGGTTGCCAGCTGGTTTCTGGATTAAACTCATCCATGATCTTCCAGTGTAATGTGCAAGCAAGTGAGAAATAATCATTCCAGTTTACAATGAGCAGTGTGGTGGAAATAATGCTGTTTTGGCCTAAACGCAGCAGTCTTTTTTGTGTGTGTGGGAATGTCATTTTAACATATACATTTCGAAGCATTTAAATGTCACCGACGGATCCTGTTGTTTTACAAACTATGATTCACTTCCCTCAAGGTTTCTCTCACTGGTTTCAGTGTTTACATATGTTTCATATTCAGCATACTGTAACCATCCAGGATTTATCCAAACTCAGTAATACTGTCAATGAACAACTGACTTTCTGTCAGTTGAAGGACAATGAGGATGTGCCCTGTTCTGCCTGAGGTGATATGTTTCCTTTCTTTTTTAAGACAGTTTAAATAAACATTTTAAATTAGGCAGTAAGAGTTATTTTCGTGTGCCTGGCGTCATAAGCTTACAAAAACAAGGAACCGCCGCCTTTTATTTCCTAGAAAAATCGACCACCCACTGCTTTTAAACCTGCACGTGAAATTTGTGCCGCTGCTCTGAAGTGAACAGACTCATCTGCAACACAGAGATAAGAGCGTCTCCAGTATTCGCCAATCTATGATTCAGGTCTACAAATACATGTTCTGAAATTATTTTCCTCATTAGCATTTAGCATTGTCTGAAACAACTGCAAACTGTATCAGTATTAAATGGTGAACGTCTTGTGTGTCTAGTTAAAAGCAGAATAAATGTGGGTGTTTTTTTTTTTTTAATTCTTTGCAGACTATCTCAGTTTCTGTATCAGTCTTAACGCTGAGCTGCATCGCCCAAGACCGTTGGTATGCAATCTGTCACCCACTGATGTTCAAGAGTACAGCCAAGAGGGCGCGCAAGAGTATTGTTGTCATCTGGGTTGTGTCGTGCATCATCATGATCCCCCAGGCCGTCGTGATGAAGTGTAGCAGCCTGCTGCCTGAACTCACAAATAAGACCAGTCTGTTCACAGTGTGTGATGAGCACTGGGGAGGTTAGTTTTCACAGTTCTTCCCAAACTAAAGAACGCATTATGAAAATACTAAACGACTCACTAAATTACTTAAACAACAACTGCAGTGACATTTATTGGGCTTTTTCACCCCCAGTATAGATAGTGTTACGACCCGGCTCATAAATATGGAGACTAATACCAGAATTTCACAGAGAAGAGGTTTTATTTGTAATTACATAACAAGTTGGCTAAAATAGCTGGTACCACTAAAACAAAGACTAGTGAGCCTTCGTGAAAGCCTGCCTCAGGTATGCCTTTATCCACACCTGACTAGGTGTGGTCCATTAGCAGCAGCTGAACACTCTTGCACTGCCACTGTAAAGTGATCAGGGGTTAGGGTTAGGGTTAGGATGTCATGCCACTTGGCATTTTATCCATAAAGTGTGAGCACCTAAGCAGGATGGGTGCTCGGATGAAGTCACTCAGGGTGCCTCTGTGATTAAAGAAGTCAAAAGATGAAAACCTTACCAAGAGAGGAAGCTTTTCATCCCCTCACATTCATTATGTTACAGTAATGATGGGTACTTTTAATGACTACCCTTGAAACATAGCTTGCTTTCTTTAATAAGCTTGCAGTCATCATTGAAAGTGTGCAGTGCAAGACTGACAGGCAGAGCAGTAGTAAGAAGAAAATTATGTTTTTTTTGTTACATAAAGTACACAAAAATGTCAGAAGTTGATGAGGGGTGAATGAATCAGTAATGATTAGATATTTTAATGGCAGTCAGTTAGTAACCCATGAATGACTCTGATCAGAGAACTATACAAGGACGGAACACAACGTTTGGTGACTCCACCCATAAAAACAATCAACAGCCTTACCACATTTGCATTTGGCCGGACTCCCCTCTAATTTCATCTCCTTCAGCAGCACTCCAACAACTTTTCACAGTTGCTTTTTTTTTGTTGGCTCTTTTGTGTCTTCAATCCAAAACTTGATTTCCTGTAGCATGTCAAAACGAGGACCCTTTAACTTCATTCTAAATCATTCTAAAAAAGATGTCCAAGTAGTTCAAAAACAAGATATGACGATAAATATGACTGAGGAATTCTTCCGTGTGCTGATGCAGGATGGCAAGATGGCACAATGGTATGCACCACAGTTCAGGTTGTCTGATACTGAGGCATGAATTCATAGTGTTATATCAACTGAAGAGTATTGATGAGCAAGAACTCAGTTGAACCCCTTACTTACTGTGCCACCTTTGGGATTGGACACTGAAGATTCAGCTATTTGGCTGACTTAGAGTCAAAAAAGTGAATGTTTGCTGGATGACTGCACTGGCAAATGGGCCCAGGATACAAGTTGTCAGGCCTTTCAGGAAACAAAAATACCAGCCTCATGGTAAACTGACCTTAAAGGGGAGACTGACTATATTTGTGGAATCTCCTGAATTTTATGAGTAGTGTTGCAGATTATTTAGTATATATAAAAAAAAGCATTAAACTTTACCCGCTCTCAATCATTAAGCTGTTAGTTTGTGCCACTCAGCAGCTGGTTCAGTTAATAATAAGCCGCTTATGAAAACGTTGTCAGTGGACCTGTCTGTTCTCTAGACGCTCATCATTATCTGCTTTTTAGTCTTTAACCACTATGTAACTACTCATGCTTTCTCTACAATATAAGTGTTTCCTTTTAAATCCTTTAACAGCTGAGATCTACCCAAAGGTGTATCACACCTGTTTCTTCATTGTCACATACTTCGCACCGCTGTGTCTCATGGTCCTGGCATACATTCAGATATGTCACAAGCTGTGGTGTCAACAGGTGTGTATTTGCTATAAATATAAATCTCACGATGGGCTTCCAGGGACTGATGTGCGCGTGTATCCACTTTAATGTATTCAATCAACAGATTCCTGGAAGCACATCAGTGCTGCAGAGGAAGTGGAAGTCTATCAAATGCTCAGCTCCAACTCCAGGACCGGGGGAGTCAGTGAGGGTTAGAACCAGCACGGTTTGTGCCGAGATCAAACAAGTCAGAGCTCGGAGGAAGACAGCTCGAATGCTGATGGTGGTGCTCTTTGTTTTTGCCCTGTGCTACCTGCCAATCAGTGTGCTCAATGTCATGAAAAGGTAATAATCTCTCAAGGAAGCTCTGCTACATCCTGGATCAACAGCAGAGCTTGCTATAAGCGACATTTTGTATTGTTTTTTTTTCCACCTTGACAAGTTTGTGATGAAAATGCATGCAAAACCCCCCAAAATGAATTAAATGATACCATGTCACATTTTACCTCCAGAGTGTTTGGGACATTCAAGAACACAAACGACAGAGAGACAGTGTATGCGTGGTTCACGTTCTCACACTGGCTCATATATGCCAACAGTGCTGCAAATCCAATCATCTACAATTTCCTAAGTGGTAAGTTTTGAACTCTCTTCTAAGGATTCATTACTGCCCTCTAGTGAACAAACTGCCACCAACAACACAATTCACAGCTTTACATTCCTCATCTGATAATATCCTGAAAACAGAAAAATGTAAACGCAAGCTACGGTTAAATCTGAGAAAGAGGCGTGTAGAAAGTTTAAAAACGAAGGTGGATTTTATAAAGATTTTGTTGTTGTTCTTTTCTTAAGGGAAGTTCCGCGAAGAGTTCAAATCAGCCTTTTCTTGTCATTGTTGTGGCCAAAGTGAAAATCAGACAAGGAGGATAAGGACCAGAACAAGCACAGACAGTCGAAAATCCCTCTCCACTCAAGTTCACAATGTGGACAACGTGTCACGGATATCAGATCAGATGGTGTAGTCTTATATTCCAGCTGGGGCACCCGAAGGACACGGTGATCTTTAAGTTAGACGGGCGAAATGTGCAGACCTCATTATTTTTGGATGACATTTTAAGGGAAAAGAATGATATTTATTGTTTTCGGTTGCTTTGAAAAGGACAGACTTTCTCTCTTCTTTTATGGAATTCAAGAAAATGTTGATTAATTATGTAAGACGCAGTTTATAATGTTCAGTGTAGTTTCTGTAAATTTTGTATGCATTTTTTTTTTTTTTTGCCTAATTACATTT